>CM068743.1:123577499-123699335 GCA_035084275.1 Hydrolagus colliei
TGCCCGACCCCTCCCCACCTGCTCTTGTCCCTACCTAACTGTACAGCGCCTTGGGACGTCTCTCAACGTGAAAGATGCAATATAAATGTAAGTTTTGATTGATTGATTGATGGATTGATTGGGAGGGGTCAGGTAGGGGCAAGGAGAGCAGGAAAGTATTGTATATCGGAGCTGCTGCTGCGAAACGCGGCAGCCAAATTGTACACAGCAGTGTCCCACAAACAGTCACGGAAATGGGGCCAGGGGAGAAAGGGGGAAAAGAGGGTAAGGGGGGAGAGGGAGGGAAAGGTGGGTGGCAGGGTAAAATCAGCGTATTTCGAGCGTATTCGGTTCCTAACACAATCACATCGACAACAAGCTGCATTTATATTGGGCCTTCCACGTTGTGAGGTCATCCCACGTTGCTGGCATGCACCGCATCTCAGGAATGAAAGACAAAGCAGAAAGGAGAAAGATCAGTGTGTTGGTCCAGTTGCTTCAAGTCATGTTGATTAGAACCCAAAAGGAACTTGGATTCGAATAACACTGTTTATGTGAAATACTTATAAGCCGGCACTCCAAGACCCTGCCTCGAGTGAAGGGTGCTATGTAAACGCAAGTTGTCGTTATAACAGCAAAAAATGGGAGAAATTAAACTGATGGAAAAGCTGGTCTTTCAATAAAAACACAAAATACTCCAGATGCTGGAAATCTGAAATAGAAACAGAGTTTGACAAAGGGTCGTGGACCCTCAGTTCTGACAAAGGGTTGTTGACTCACTTTCCTTTCCCCATAGACGCCTTGAAGTCGTGAAAAGCATTGTATCAAATGCAAGGATTATTATTATCAATATTTCTGGTTGGGAAACCAGTAGAAAGCCTAGCCTTAGTTAATGCTTGTGACAAGTTCCACACATATGTTAAGGATAAATGTGGAAAACAATTATAAAACATTGGAGACCATATTTTAAAAAGCCCTTGTCAGATGCACCATCTCACATACATTCACATTCAGAGCAGGCAGGGAACTACATACAGTAGATGTTTTCACTGGAGTGGACCAGCAGGAAAATAAGGATGGGCATATTATGAACTTTGAGAAAGAAATAGAAAGTCAGGCCGAGGATCAGTCACAAGGAAGACAAAATACAAAGCCGCCCACAGGAGGTTGTCAAAGGCACGATGAGGATAATTGAGGAGGACACATGAGATGTTCCAGATAAAATTAAAGGATTCTTCCAATAGTCAAATGTAAGGTTACTGCACAAATGGGAAAGAGTCAAGCGGATCGACTTTGTATTTTGAGGGCAGAACAGGGCAGCCAATTGAGCACAGCAATGTCCTACAAACAGTTGTGGATTGAGTGACCATTTTTTGGGAGCGATTATTACTGCTGAAAAGCGATTCGTCAATTGGCTAACAACCGGGTTCCTACTTAATGCTAGATAAACAATATAACAATATAGCTTGACACTAATTCAGGCAGTGAATAGACAGGCGGCTTTTAACATCTGTTCACATTCCTCAGCTTCAAAGCCACAGAGGCATGGCTGTGAAGAATAAATGATGATTGCTGTGAAAGGAGCCATATAGATTTTTCCATACATAAAGGTAACAGGGAGAGGTTTATGCCAAGAGAATGTGTATGATGGTGAAGAAGATGAAAAAATGATGGCAAATTAATCTTTCATTTGATCACAACCTTAGGAGCAAAGGTTAGAATTATTAGCTCAACCTGATATGTATTTGACTTCCCATGCAAACTCAATAATGAATTCCTGTAGCTCAGTGGTTAGCGCACTTGCCTTGCAAGCAAAAGATCTGGGTTCAATTCCAGGCAGGGCAAAACCTTTGGCAAGTTTCCTTACTCCACACGCCTGATAATAATCTCTCAAAAAAAGCAATAATAAATTGGTCATTTCAATCCATGACTGTTTGCAGGACATTGCTATGCACAATTAGCTGCTGCATTTTGCCCACAAAGTCAATTCACTTTACAGTATATTTTGTGAAGCGCTTTGAGATGTCTAGAAGACGTGAAAAGCGCTACATCAAATGCGAGGATTATTATTATAGTGATAACCCAGAATAATGAAGGGTCCAGGGAAGTGTCCGGCAATATATCGATTATATCGGTATAATTTTTCACATCAATATACCGATATCGGAAATTTGAATATATTGGTATATAGAAAAATTCGGTATGAAAAAAATATCGGTATATCCACAAAATATCGGTATATCGTCAACAAATGCCACGTTACAGCATACAGAAAATATACAACCAAAGGTTCAAATGCCCATTACGCTCCCTTAAACTAACACAAAACCATAGATAGCATTTAACTGACCTTGTCGCCGGCATCGCAAACCTCCTGGGCGTAGAGCACGCGTATCTGAATGCGCGCGCATCCCCCTTCTTCCCTTCCCCGCACCACCAAACACAATCAGACATGCGCAGACCGGTCATTCCCACTCCTCCCACTAATCACCATTTCTGTGCATGCGCACAAGATAAACACCCGGTTATATCGATATATCGGTATATATCGATATGAGCCCACCCATATATCGATATCGGAAAATATCCATATCAACGGACCCTAATCCAGGGTAAGCGGAACAACCTTTTGGTCTCCCACATCTTCTCGATCAACTAAACTTCAGAGTTCCTGACATACAGACAACAATAATCCTGACCATCCAATTAAGATTGTGTTTTAAGATTTACTGTAAAGTTTAGTGACTGCATATCTTGTAGGTCAATGTATGGGATGTATAGGTGTATAGTTTATACTTTAGAACATGTCATTCTTCTTCCATGTTGGTTTTTCAGCAGCTGTATGTACTCTAGGTCTTTCCCAAGTCCTCAATTTCAGAGAGCCATTTATGTAAACAAATGCTAATTTTATAGTAAACTTCTATGTTTGGGGAAAACATTGTACGGTATTGCTAATTGTTGTTTGGAAATGGCTACAAAAGGAATCCCTACTTGAGTAAACATGAGTTAATAATCGAAGAGCTTTGTTAAATCATGTTAGAATAGTTTAGAGTGGACAGTGACAGAAGGTAGTTACTAGATACTGTACCTGGAAAATATGATTTTACGCAGATGTAGCCAGCGTCATAAATAGGAATATAAATCAGATTTCATGCCAGTTTATGATCTATTCAAAAATAGGATGACATCCAAAGACATATGGAGCAGCTCAGCATTTGGGGAGTAGCTGTCAAAATAAATGTAACAAAGAACTTGCATTTTGAAAGACCTGACTCATTGGCAAGACTTGGTGGGACAGACCAGTCACTTAGATAGAGATTTGTCCACTCAGCTTCTGTTAACTCTACAAACAAAAGTCCTATTGGGAAGGGTGCTATTTGTTTTGCCAATCTTTGGTTTTCAGGATTAACAGGAAGCAAGTGGGAAGAATCCTATCCACAATGCTTGTTACGGAGTACAGTTTCCAAGTTTGCAGATGACACTAAGTTAGGGAGAATAGTAAACAGTGAGGAGGATAGTAGCCATCTGCAAGAGGATATAGACAAATTGGTAAAGTGGGCAGACACATGGCAGATGAAGTTTAATGCAGAGAAGTGTGAGGTGATGCATTTTGGGAGAAGAAATGAAGGGAGGCAATATAGGCTAGATAGTACAATTTTAAATGGTGTAAAGGAACAGAGAGACCTGGGGATTTGTGTTAGTGACTCGTTGAAGGTGGCAGGACAGGTAGACAAGGCTGTTAAGAAGGCATATGGGATACTAGGCTTTATAAATAGGGGTATAGAGTACAAAAGTCAGGAAGTGCTGACTAACCTCTATAGGACTTTGGTGAGGCCTCAGCTGGAATACTGTGTTCAATTCTGGTCACCACACAACAGAAAGGATGTGAAGACATTGGAAAGGGTACAAAGAAGATTTACTAGGATGGTGCCAGGATTGAGGGACTTCAGCTATGAGGAGAGGCTAGATAGGCTAGGGTTATTCTCTCTGGAGCAGAGAAGATTGAGGGGAGACCTAATAGAGGTTTATAAGATCATGAGGGGTTTCGACAGGGCAAATAGAGAAAAACTATTTCCACTCGTGGGTGAATCTGTGACTCGTGGTCACAGATTTAAAATAGTTTCAAGGCGAAGTAGAGGGGAGCTGAGGAGAAATTTTTTCACTCAGCGAGTTGTTCGAATCTGGAATGCATTGCCTGAAAAGGTGGTGGAGGCTGATTCGATAACAACTTTTAAAAGGGAATTAGATCTTTATTTAGGGAGAACGGGTCTATTAGGCTATGGGGAGCGGGCAGGGCAGTGGGATTGAATCGCTCTTTTCAAAGAGCCGGCACAGACTAGATGGGCCGAATGGCCTCCTTTTGTGCCGTAAAATTCTATGATTCTATGATTCTATAATGCTTGTTAAGTGCTGGCTGGTGTCATTGGCAATAACTTTGAGTACTACAGATTACCTAGTTTAAGAACTTGACTAGCAAGACTGTTCCTGAGGATTGACCCAATTCCAGGATTCCTTTGGAAAGTACATCACCTTAGAGCCAGTTCATAGATTTGGTGACTGAAATAGGGAAAACATCAGGTGTAGGCTTAATGGGCTGAACAGTCTGTTTCTGTTGTGTCACATTATCTTGACTCTATGTTCAGTAGATAATATTGCAAAGAACAGGATTCAGTAACTAACTCCTGCCAAATTCTATTATATATAACATATACAAGATGGTGACGTTTGGTTTTAATTTCAATTGTTTTTTCAGCGTGCAAATTGGTCTTCTCGTTCAGTTTTAATTTCCCTTTCATAGTTTCTCTTCTTCTGAGAGTTTGATGTGTTCTTCTAACCTCTAGTCTCACTACAACATTTTCCATTCCATTTGTAGTTTCTGGCACCAGGAGAAAAAAAGTGTTGTTGTTATTGTTGGGATTGTCGATTTTCATGAAAAGTTCCATCAGCAGAAATTCAAACCAACGGCCAAGTAAACCCACATGTATCACATAAACTATATTGACACATTTCCATATACCCATACTGTGTTTTTCTTATTTTTATGCTAACGCTGTTCCTAATTTTTGTCTTTATGTATAATTATTCCTTTCTATTTTTGACTCATTCTCAGCTCTGACTGTTGGCTGCTTTTCATCATCCTGTTTTGTTGCTTTTTGTCAGTTTCTACAAACAGTGGTTCTTTCATTCACAGTGGCAAGAAAAGTATGGATGCCTTTGGCACATTTGATCTTGCTTTTCCTGAATACTGGCACTGTCACCTCCTCATTTTGATTGAATTAAGCTATATATTAAATGGTCCCAGTCTTCTGGCCTCCACCATCTTACTTAGTAACCTGTTCCAATTATTTAAAGACATAATATTGCTTTCAATCAGTTATATAATTGTGGCAACTGTTATTCTCACTGATCCTGCTCTACAGGTTCCTTTTAATCTATTCTGATTGTTGTCAGACTCAACTTGTACGAAGTTTTCAAATGGCTTGTCAGTAGGGCTTGGACTAACAGACTAGTCACTGGCAGTAGGTATTCTTCCCACTCAGCTTCTGCTAACCCTGCAAGCCAATATTCAAACAGGTAGGATGATCCTTGCTGGACAAGATGCCAGTCAATGTTTTCAATTGCAAGCTATACTGTTTTAACTGATTAAGCTATAGCAGTAGTTCAATGCATTTTTGTGGTCCCCAAATCTTGTTGCTGTAGCAATCCTGCTTTTTATTTAAAAGGTTGTGAATTCAAGCCCCACATCCGGACTTGTTCAACTTTGTTGTTGTTGTTCACATGGACTAAAACAATCCTAAGGCATTATCCCCTTACCCCAACAGCTGCAACACATTAATAACTCAACAGTCTTACTGTTGAACTACAGACTGTAACTTAATGTTTTATTCAGTAAGTATTCAAATCACAATTCAAGTATGGTAATAAAAATCTGTGCATATATCTCACACACATTTTTGAGTGAATATTTGATCATTTTTGACCATGGGTTTTGTTAACATCTTTAAATCTTTTGTTTGGTGCATTTGCATGAAAATTGTTATATAACTGCAAGCTGTTGTTACTGTAGCCCTGTAAGATCGATTTCTCTGATCTAATCAAGGTCAGAGGTCACATAAAACATAACAGGACAGCAGTTGTGCAATTGGGACTTTGATCTGACAATGCCGCGCAGTGTTGGGAGAACACCACATTGTCAGAGTTGGCATCTTTTGGATGAAATGTTAACTCAAGGTTTGAAGGTCTTGATGGGGACATGGCACTATTCCAAAACAGAAGGGAATATTTAACCAGCGTCTTCCCAACAATTTCCCAGAATAAATAATTGGTCATTTACTTCACGGGCATTTTAGGTGACAACATTATGCAGAAATTGACTTTGTACAGTATTTGTTTAGAAATAGAGTTGTGCAATTGTAACTCTGTAAAGCATTTTGAGATACTGTACTTCAGTGTGATAAGGTACTGTATTATAAGTTGCAAACATAGTCATGGATAAACTAAGCTGAATCAAAGTAGACAAATCTTCAGGACTTGATGGTTTCTTCTTTGATTGTGTATTAAAAGGAATAGGTGAAAAGAGTGCAGATGCGTTAGTTGTCATTTTCCTCCCTGGATTCAGGAAACATGTCTATGGATTGGAATTTTGCAAATGTCATTCATGAAATGAAGAAGGAAGAAACCAGAGAACTAAAGTCTTGTGGGAAAATTACTATGGACAGAATAACTGAACACTTTAACAAGAACAAACTGACCAAAGAGAGTTAGCATTGATTTGGGAAGGATGTCATGTCCGCCAAAACAAGTTGATTTTTTTAATATATGTCATCACTAACATAGATTCATAGATTCATAGAATTTTACGGCACAAAAGGAGGCCATTCGGCCCATCTAGTCTGTGCCAGCTCTTTGAAAAGAGCGATTCAATCCCACTGCCCTGCCCGCTCCCCATAGCCTAATAGACCCGTTCTCCCTAAATAAAGATCTAATTCCCTTTTAAAAGTTGTTATCGAATCAGCCTCCACCACCTTTTCAGGCAACGCATTCCAGATTCGAACAACTCGCTGAGTGAAATAATTTCTCCTCAGCTCCCCTCTACTTCGCCTTGAAACTATTTTAAATCTGTGACCACGAGTCACAGATTCGCCCACGAGTGGAAATAGTTTTTCTCTATTTTCCCTGTCGAAACCCCTCATGATCTTATAAACCTCTATTAGGTCTCCCCTCAATCTTCTCTGCTCCAGAGAGAATAACCCTAGCCTATCTAGCCTCTCCTCATAGCTGAAGTCCCTCAATCCTGGCACCATCCTAGTAAATCTTCGTTGTACCCTTTCCAATGTCTTCACATCCTTTCTGTAGTGTGGTGACCAGAATTGAACACAGTATTCCAGCTGAGGCCTCACCAAAGTCTTATAGAGGTTAGTCAGCACTTCCTGACTTTTGTACTCTATACCCCTATTTATAAAGCCTAGTATCTCATATGCCTTCTTAACAGCCTTGTCTACCTGTCCTGCCACCTTCAACGAGTCACTAACACAAATCCCCAGGTCTCTCTGTTCCTTCACACCATTTAAAATTGTACTATCTAGCCTATATTGCCTCCCTTCATTTCTTCTCCCAAAATGCATCACCTCACACTTCTCTGCATTAAACTTCATCTGCCATGTGTCTGCCCACTTTACCATTTTGTCTATATCCTCTTGCAGATGGCTACTATCCATGATGGATAAGGAAATATCCATGGAAAATGTGGTAGTTATTTGATAAGATTGCGCACTGAAAGCCATTGGCAAGTTTATCTACATGGAATTGGCGACATTCTTTATGGTATGGGTTGAAATTGAGTTGGAAGCTAGGAGGCATCAACCTCTGGTATAAGGTAACAAGTGGTATCCCACAGGGATTTATACTTGTGTCTGGGTCGAGAGGAGCATACAAAAATATCCAGGTGACTAGCATATGATGGATAGTTGTGAATATGGGAGCAGAAAATTTAAAAAGGATATTGACAAATTAACCACTTCTACAGAACCAGAGCAATTAAGAGAAAAATCAGAAAATAGTTTTTCATGCAAATGTAGAATTCACTATCCCACATGTTATAAATGGCAGGTCTATGGGAGGCTGGGATATCAACAACAACAACAACAACTTAATCTTATAAAGCGCCTTTCACGTTGGGAGGACGTCCAAAGGCACTGCACAGGAGGCGTGTGACCGTTGCTGGGAGGGGAGTGTTCGGGAAGAGGTGAAACACGTAGGGGAGGTCGAAAAATTCGGGGGGGAACAAATGGCACGGTCAAAGAGGAAAGTCTTCAAACCGGCCTTGAAAGAGGAAAGGGAAGAAACAAGGAGGAGAGATTGGGGGATGGAATTGCACAGGGTGGGAGTGGAGAAACTGAAGGCCCGGCCTCCGATGTTGGGCCGGTTCAGGCGGGGGGCTTGGAGCAGGCCAAGACCTGCTGAACGGAGGGTCCGGGTGGGCTTATAGGGGGAGAGTAAATCGGTTAAATAGGGCGGGGCAAGGCCATGTAAGGCCTTGAAGGTGAGGACGAGGATCTTGAACTCGATGCTCTGGAGGATGGGGAGCCAGTGAAGACGGGCGAGGGTGGGGGTTATGTGGTCGCGGAGGCGGGTGCGGGACAGTACACGGGCTGCAGAGTTTTGGATGACCTCCAGCCTGTGAATGGAGGAGCTGGGGAGGCCGAAGAGGAGAGAGTTCCGTAGTCCAGCCTCGAGGTGATGTATGTGTGCACAAGTGTTTTGGCAGCGTGGGGGGTGAGATAGTTGCGGAGGCTGGCAATGTTGCGCAGGTGGCAATAAGCGGTGCCGGTCAAGGCACGGATGTGGGGGAGGAAGGAGAGTTTATGGTCGAACGTGATGCCGAGGTTCCTGACTGGCTTTGTGAGGTGGAGAGTACAGCCTTGGATGTTGAGGCTGGCAGCGCCCGATGTGCGGAGGCGCTGGCTTGAGCCAATCAGGAGGGCCTCAGTCTTGCTCACGTTCAATTGGAGGAAGTTGTCCCTCATCCAGGACTCAATGTCTGACAGACATGCTGTCAAAACATCGATGGTCTGGGGGTTGAGGGATGAGGCAGAAAGGTACAGCTGGGTGTCGTCCGCATACATGTGGAAGTTTACCCCGTGTTTGCGGATGACATCACCCAGAGGGAGCGTGTAAATGGTGAAAAGGAGGGGGCCGAGGACAGAGCCGTGGGGGACGCCGTGAGAAACTGTGCAGGGGTTTGAGGAGAAGCCATTGGAAGATACAAAATGTAGGCGGTGGGTCAGATAGGAATGGAACCAGTCAAGGACTGTGCCTTGAAGGTTGAGGTGGGAGGAAAGAGACATTGTGAAATGGCAAGGAAATGCAGATCAAGCATATCTAATAATCTTGTCAGTCTGAATGGTATACTCTTGTTTCTATCATCTTGTGTTCTTAATTTCAAGGATTATTATTATCATTTATGTTCCACATTTACTTTAATAATCAGAATTTCAAAAGATTTTGAAACAGCGGCACAGACTCCATGGGCCGAATGGCCTCCTTTTGTGCCATAAGATTCTATGATTTTATAAAAGGAATAGACAGTTAATAATGCCTGGGATTAAGAGTTTAAAGTTAGTTTGCTACAAAACATGGTAATGGATAAACTAAGAGAAACAATACATTACAAGTACACTGATACATTACAGTCTTAAACACACTTGTTCAATATATGTACGATACATACTGTATTCGTTTCTCTAATTTGAATGTTACAACACTTCCATTCTAATCTTACATTGGGAATTTGATTCTTCCATTCCTGGTGTCCATTTGTCTAGAATACTGGTCGTTACACTGAAAACTGACAACAGACCACTAATTAACTGGGTCAGTTAACAGGAGGAAATGATTATATTGAAACAGTAATAAACTGTTTCACACCAGTTTCGCTTTATTTCTATTTTGTAATAAGCACAAGGCCAGTGTTTCCCCAAATCAAAGACAAATAAAATGTCATGCTCCTTCAGTTTGAGTCATTAAGATTGAGTCATGTGGTAGGCTCTCAATCCAATTTAGCTTCTGCCCAGCTCTGTTTATTTCTGCAGCTTCCAAATGTCTTTTCCAGCAAGTATTCTGATGCAGTTGAATTATAAAGGATTTTGTTTTGACTTTTGGATGTTCATGCTCATTTTCATGGTTACATGGTGGTATGAGGGACCCAATTCTTTACTGTAAACATTCCATGATTTTAACTGGTAAATATCTGACTGATTCTCCTTGTTAGAAATGCTACAACAGCCACTGCCTTAACTTGCCTAGTCATGAACCAAGTCATAGAATCAAATAGCACAGAATCAGACCGTTCGGCCCATTGTGTCTGTGCCGGCTCTTTCAAAGAGCGATCAAAATCAATTCCACTCCCCTGTTCTCTTCCCATAGCCTTGAAAACCTGTCATCCCAAAATATCTATCCACCCAATTACAGTACTTGAACAAGACTCATGCTAATTGGTTTGAACAATATTAACACATAATTTGACATTGTGACATTAAATTGTTGTGGAGTCACAAATCAAGAGTTTAGAAAATGACTTCAAAAGTTATCATATATTTGTGTATGTGAGTGTGCAATTCAGATTAAAAAGGTCTGTAAAGTCACAGATAATTGTTTTGGAATTGAAAGCTACCTGGCCCAGAGAACAGTATTATAGATGAACCCTAAAAGCAGAATGTATGTAAAATAGGGAAATTGCCACCGACAATATCCTGAGAACGAGAGGACAACTGGATTACAATATACCAAGATTGTACGTACAATGTTCCTCCATAAAGCTTAAAGATTGGCTTAAAGACAGGGCAAATTGCCTAGTCAAGAGCAAAATTTTAATCCATAGAGCTCAGATATATGCTGTTTTAAGACACATATTCTCCTTCTCTCAAATCTCCAGTACAGGGAAAGTACTTCATGTAGGATACTGTCTCACAGCACTTCACAAAGATGGGGTTGTTTGCTAAGCATCATAAAAGAGAGGCATTAAGTGGGCTGACCAGTGGTATGTGACTGTTCTCATCAGAAAGCTAGCGTGGTTGGGCTCAACAATAGACATCTCTCACCAGTCCTTTGAATTTGTCTTGGAAATGATAGGAGTTTGCAGTAATCATATTGAATGTATGCAATACAACAGCAAATTTCATCAATATAGTTTCCTTTATGTGGGATATATTCTTGGGAATGCTTAACTGTAGCAGAGTTTGATACTGAACCAGGGAGAAAGAGTGGAGGTGACCATAGGAACGGTTGAAGAGAAAGGTTTTCAGGTGCGATATGAAAATGTGCAAAGATAGGGGACAGGCAACAGGAATGAAGCAAGGAGTTCCAGAGGTTCGGGGGCTGATGACAAATGCGGAGTGGAAGGATCAAGAGACACCAGAAGAGATAAAGGTGGATAACAGAACAACAAGAAGAAAATTACACTTGTATAGCGCCTTTCACGTCAGGAGGACGTCCCAAGGCACTGGACAGTTACTAACAACTCCAACCCTTAAGGTTAAAAGTGGCCAAGCTGTGTAGTTTTACTGTTTGTTCTTGTTATAATCCAGGGTGGTCTAATCTTTTGGCTGCCACAGACCGGATACTATTGAGAAAGGTCTGCAGGCTGAATAAGCAAATACAATTGTGTTTCCCTTCCAGAAGCATAAGAGTTACACAGCACCTTTTTTCATGTTAGAAGGACATTTTGACACTCAGCTGGGCACCCGAGTTTGGGGTGAGAGCCGAGAAAAGTGGAATGGGGAGGGGAAAAGATGACCAAAAGTGTGTTCAGAAAGTTAGGTTGTTATGTGCTTTGAATGAGGGGAGGGAGGGATTCCAGAGAGTTGGGACAAAATGGAGATAGGGTGGGTGGCCATAAAGCAAGCTGGTGTTTGCTTTGCAAAGGGAGTGGCCAGCTAGAGAGGACAGAGAGGTAGGCTGGTGGGAGTAGGAGAAATGAAGGTCTTAGAGGGAAGAGAGCTTTCCGGTGAGGAAACTGGACGTCACATCACTTGGTGTCTGTCCTTGGTCTTGGTCTCCCCCATGGTAGCCAAGGGAAGCTCCAATCAGCTGTCCTGATAGTGAATCATGGAACTCTGCCCTCAATACACCTTCCTCTCTCTCTGCTCTCTTACTCACTTTGTTTCTTTCACCTCCCCACCTCTCCCTCAAGATTCTCTCCTCAATCACTCTCTCTACCTCCTTGCTTTCATGCACTCCCTCCTAAACACTCTCTCCACTCACACATTTTCTCCCTCAATCACTCTCTCTCTTACACACACACTCTTTCTGCCTTTCTCAATTACTCTCTCCCACACACTCTCTCTATCCCTTCTCAAACTCTCTCTCAATCACCCTCTCTCAATCCCACCTCCTCTCACCCTCTGATTAGTTTTCTGCCCCCACTTCCTCACATTCACTCCCTCCAGCCATCCCATTTCATGCTCTATCTCTCACTCCCCCTCTCTCAATCTCTCTCTGCTCTCCCCCTCTCAATGCATCTCTCTATCTCTCGTAATTAGCTACACATTTCCCTCTTTGCAGTTGTAGGAGCTGACAGTTTGCTAAGGACATGGTTGGTAAGAGACAGGCTTGTCTTCCTGACAGACTGCAGTAACGCACTGTGTTATTTCCACTCTCCATGCTGCGTTCTCCTAACCGCTGCCCTCGGAGGACGTTCACTAGGGATGGAGGGAGTGGAAGTTACAATGCTGGAAATGGTCTTGGGATGGATAAAATCGCCCGCTGAGCCGGACGTGCTAGTTCGACCACGCTTAATCTATTCCTTAAATAATTGCCTTGTGTTAACGTTTTACAGTGACAAAATGACTGGCTTCTTAGCCGCAAGCATGTTTGATTAACATTGCTCAATGAACAGTCCACACAGATAATTGTATAATACATACTTCATTCTGACATTTTGCAGATACTGCAATCCCATTATTCACCTGTCACCAATGTGTTGAATCAAGGCCTGACTGATAAACAAACTGTGCTGTGGGAAAGCGTCTAATTAGCACAGTGCAGTAAGTATGGTCACAGTGATTACTGTCCCAGTGATTAACACTCACACCATATAGACCACCGCGAAAGAAAGGTCAAAAAGTAAATGTATGTAGTTCAATGCTCGATTTGATATAATGCTTAAGAGAAATTTCTATTTCACAGTCAAAATGACATTGTATCGAGTTTTCAGATCGATTGTCATACCACTATATGAATATTCAAATGATGTTTCAAATACAATTGCTGAATTTTTAATATATTTCTGGCTGGAGCACCAGCGTAAAGCGAAGTGACCTTACTCACAATGATTTATAATTAAACCCCCTGAAGTTCTTGGCCATCAATTTACAGGAAGGATATTATTGCCCTTGAGAAGTGTAGAGGTGAGCGATCGAATTGATTCTGAGAATCAGAAGTTTCTTGATGAAGGGAAAGTTAAAAAGTTCTCTTTGAAAAAGAGCAGACGAGATCGATCTGGAAATGTTGTTCCCTATGACCAAAGGTTCCAGGGCACTTTTTTAAGTTAAAATAATAAATGATGTTGTTTAGTACTGTAGTAAGAAAGAAAGTTAGCCAGAACTTTTTTTTTTAACATGTAGGATGGTATATTGCCAGGCAATGCCATGGCTAATAAACATATTTAATAAACAAAGAGTCCCCAAATGTTTCATGTTAAGTCCATTGCCACTGAAAATTTAAAATCATATAGAATTTTTGAATCAATCTTCAATTTAATCTTAATTTGAAAGCAAATTTTCTGCAGTACCCAAAACTGTCTGTGGGCAGTCAGCTTCCAAAGTAATATTGAATCTATGACTATTTTATAAATGTTGGCATATTTAAATGGGAAAACCATGATCTTGAGCACTAAATAACTCTCTGCAGCGAAGATGAGGTAATAATTGAGAGATCTGGGGAGAAAGTAATTAGATGGGTTCAGTAAATCAGGTTTTTACGCAGAATATGCCTACATTGTTTTATTAAAAGAGTGATTGTTAATCATATTTTGACGATGTTATACAATGCAAGCATTTAAAGAGCAACTATCCACCCTTAATCTACCCACTACTGCTCTTCCACAGATGAGTGCATGGAAAATAAAAATCCAAACTTAGCACAAAAAAACTCAGGGATGAAACTTAACATTCTAAAGTTAGTGCTATCTTGTATGCCTTGAAATGCCATTGCTATTTATCTTCTTGCCGTTACCATATTTGTAAATACTGTATTACTATTATTGAGTAGTAATATGGTAACTACCTTTCTACATACTTTTTTAATTAACCTTTTGAGAACACAAGCAAAGAATCTATACAAGATGGCAAAGATAATCAAGCCAATATTCAAATGTGGAACACAATACTGGATATGGTTATTAAACACTAAGTTGAGTCTGACATGTAAAAACAACATGAAATAAATACTTGAAGAAAAAATATATACTACCTAGCATAAAAATAAGTGGATTGCTCTAATCGGGAGCTAGCATAGCCCAGGGGAAAATCAAAATGATTTACTCTTCAGTAAAATGTCTGGGACATTTGTTAGAAGGAGTTTTCTGTGTTAGTCTGTTATACAATTGGTCATTTAAAGAAGTAATTCAGAGATTTGCCAGAACACGGGGGTGGATTTTCAGTGGGTAACCGTAGTCTCAGCAACTGTTTCTTAGACTCGTCAGTGAAAACATCTGTGTTAATATTTAATCGTTCTAGTGTATTTTGTGGTATTTTATAACCGCATTTCACCCACAAAATGTACAGTTAATTCACTTAACAGTATATTCTGTGAAGCACTTTGAGATATCGCAAAGATGTGATAAGGCGCTATATCAAATAGTTTACGGTTTATTATATTATCATTATCGAGTTTAAGATCCTCGTCCTCACCTACAAGGCCTTACACGGCCTTGCCCCATCTTACCTAACTGATCTACTCTCCCCCTACACGCCCACCCGGACCCTCCGTTCAACAGGACTTGGCCTGCTCCAAGCCCCCCGCCCGAACCGCCCCACCATCAGAGGCCGGGCCTTTAATTTCTCCGCTCCCACCTTTTGGAATGCCATCCCTCAATCCCTCCGTTTCGCCTCTTCCCTTTCCTCTTTCAAGGCCGATTTGAAGACTTTCCTCTTCAATCCTGCCTTTTGTTCCACCCCGAACTCTTTTACCTCCCCTTCGTGTTTCACCCCTTCCCAAACACTCCCCTCCCAGCTCGGGTCACACGCCTCTTGTTCTGCGCCTTGGGACGTCCTCCCGACGTGAAAGGCGCTCTATAAATGTAAATTGTTGTTGTTGTCATATTCACATACCAAAATAAGAATGATTAAAGGAATATCAGGACTGGCTGGGAAAAGGTCAATGATTGGGATGATGGACGTAATACAGGTTAATTTTCCTCAGTCTATGATGAGGTCATTTAATCCTAAAATAATAATCATAATAACAATAAACATCCTTGCATTTGATATAGCGCATTACCATACCTTTGGGACATCTCAAAGTGCTTCACATTAGGATAACCGGGTTCCTATACTTACAACAACAACTTGCATTTATGTAGTGCCCTCCACGCCAGACAGCATCTCAAAGAGCTTACTGATTGGTAACTATTCACACTCAAAGCTCTCCATGGCCTCATCCCACCCTACCTCTGTGACCTCCTAACCCCCTACCAACCTGCCCGCCCCCTCTGCTCAGCAGGCTCTAGCCTGCTCCATATCCCCTGTTCCGCATGCCCCACTATTGGTGGGTGAGCCTTCCGCCACTCTGTCCCCAACCCCTGGAATTCCACCACGCAATTCCTCCACCTCACCCCTTCCCTGGCCTCCTTCAAGTCCCGCCTCAAGACCCTCCTCTTCGACGGTCCCAGCAGTCACCCCAAATCCCCCTGCTTTCCCTCCACCCTCCCTGTCCCTGACCCCAGCTCTGGTCTGAAACAATGGGTTGTCTTCCAGCTGTGAAAGGCGCTATATGTGTAATTTTGTTGTTGTTGTTGTAAACAGAGGTGGGTGGAATAAGGAAACTTGACTAAACCCAGGTACTCTCGCTTGCATGGCAAGTGCTCTAAACACTAAGCTACAGAACGCCACAGGAATGCCCAAAATTTGGCATTCAAACAGCGTGAGTTGAAAGCTGATAGTCTTACCTTCCTCAGAAGTCCCAACAGATCAATTGGCATGGGCTGCTTAAAAAGCTACAGATTGTTGGTGTCTGGAATGTACAACGGGTTCTCTAAAAACTCAAGTGCACCCCTGTCCTCATTAATTAATTAGTTCTTTACACTGGTTTGTTGATTTGTTAATAGGGATCAGTAGTCAATATCACAGCCTTTAATGCTTTTTCGCAGAAACCATTCTTGGAGAATCTCTTGAATCTTGAGGCAACAGCAACAATTGAATAATTCAAAATAAAGGGTTTATTTTCTGAGCCAGAGTATTGTGGGCTGACAAGAATGATACTTTGGCATGTATCACATAACTATTACAAACTGATGGAGTGGAAACGCTTCCTGTTGATGCATTGGATCCGTTATTGCAAAAACTTTCAATCCCACATGAATGTAATCCACAGTTCCAAGTTGGCATCTAACTGGAGTTGTCTCTCCAACTATCTGTCCAACAATTCTTCTTTCCATGGTTATTGACACTCGTTGGATAGCTGTTGACATGCAGTTGTGTAGCTCAGTGGTTAGAGCACTCACCTTACAAGCGTGAGACCTGTGTTCAATTCCAGGCAGGGCAAAACCTTGGGCAAGTTCCCTTACTCCACACGCCTAATAATAATCCCTAAAAAATCCCCCAATAATACTGTAAATTGATCATTTCAATCCACGACTGATTGGGGGATACTGCTGTGCGCAATTGGCTTCTACGTTTCACCCACAAATATACAGTCAATTGCTTTACAGTATAGTCTGTGAATGAAGTGCTTTGAGACATCTAGAAGATGTGAAAAGTGCTATATCAAATGCAAGTATTATTATAATTTACTGATGTCCACTAAGACCCCAGATAAAATAACCCTGTCATAATTATGTTCACACCTTAAGTGACTCAGAGACATAGAGAGACTGAACTTGAATACATAGATTTTTTTGGTCAGCTGGGTGATGACTCATGCAGAAACCCAGCACTAATCTTAAAATAATCTAATCCAAACAGTCCCACATATGAATACCACCTACACATGGAAATTTTCCATGAACTGGTTACATAAAGCTGGCAAGAGCCAAGGCTTGGGGACCTCAGAGTGTGTGTTGGAGCACAGCTGGAAGTTAACTCACTACAACTATAGAGCTTACTATTGAGAGCATTGTTTGGCCAGCTACAACCACCCTACTCACTGAGGCTTTGGCTGGTAGGTTTAATAGGAACTGAGTGGGAAGAATCTTTGCTCCCAGTGACTGAACTGCCTCTCCAACCCTGTGGATAAGCTAGGCTAGTTGTTCTGTCCTAGAGTAGTGTCAACCAGGCTGGCTCGGGAACTACCGAAACTGCTACCAACCGAAGAAAGTTGATTGAGTTCCAACATTCTGTTGGCAAGCATTTCATGTTGGAAGCAGTTCAGATGCTTTCAGTTTTCTTTCCCCTCCCCACTCCCCTCGGATCCCATCTGCAGCTTGGATACCTATCCAACAGAGCGAAGCGCTTTGAGGTGTCCCCCTTACATGAAAGGCGCTGTAGAAATGTAAATTATATTGCCCCAAATTGTATTGTAATCAATAACATGGCTATTTAGAACATCAGTGTACAAGACTTTCCAATCATTAACTAGAAGTGTCCAAGACTTCACTGTTTTTGTTGCTTAATGAGGTTCAGATAAGTCAGTTGGATCTTTGAAGAATACTCCACTTGTATCCTCTTGCCTCCCTTTCATCCTCACAATGGCAGCATATGCCTACAACACTATGAATACATTTCAGACATGCTGTCATTCAGACATGATTTAAATATACCCAGGTTTAAGAAGCTTCAGAGTCAGTTGTAAATTTCCCAGTTTAATTGGGTTCCAACATTAATTAACTATTTTAGTTACTGTTTTCTACCATGTTTTCTTTAACTGCTGTGTTCTATCAGCTGTGATCAGACAAAGCTTGCATTTATCATTGTAAATGAATAAAGTGTCCCTATCCCTGACACTTCAATACTCTCTTTCTGTCTCTTCGTATATTAATTTTAGTAAGATTTGAAGAAACATGACTTTTTATTTGGCACTTTCTCCCCAGTTCCCTCAACAACTACACCAATGCCCCATCTGTAAATTCTTTACATCTATCACTACCAGAAGAGTTACTACCTAACTCTTATCCTTGATCCGGAGGCCAGAATCCAATTTCTCTTGGTCTTAAAGAACACAAGCTTCAGCATACATATAACAAATCAACAACAAAATTATATTTGTACAGCAGCTTTCATGTTGGGAGGACATTCCAAGGCGCTGAAACACACTGAAAGGCATTACATACAGTGAAACTGTGATAGCTCTTTACCCCAAAGGAAGTAGCTCAAATGATTATTTATCAGATTTGATTGGTTATCCAAAGTATAGGGCGTATACAGTATTTTTAAATTACAAAGCTTGCTTCATGTCCCCTGCTCCATTGATAGTGGGAAAGGTCAAACATGAAACAAAAACCGAAATCGCTGGGAACACTTAACTATGGAGAAAGGAAAACGAGTCAACGTTTTGGGTCCACGACCCATTGTCAGAACTTCTCCATCGATGCTGCCTGAACCTGCTGAGTGTTCCCAGTGATTTCTGGTTTTTTTTTCAGATCTCCAGCATCTGCAGTATTTTGCATTAAGGTCAAACATGAAGCAGGCCTGGTGACACCATTTGAGGAGGTTGCAGATATGATGGGGAAAACCATGGAGGGATTTAAAGGTTAGGATGAGGATCTTGAACTTGATCTGCTGGGGAATGAGGGAATACATTGCACATTATATGTCATGCACCAAAAAGAGCATTGATTTTCCATCACTATAAACAGAATTGGTAGCCTGATATTTCTGATGAGATTTGATTGGGACCTTTTGCAATGTCTGTAAGCTTAGCATGCTGTTTGGGTAACAAATATTTAAACAATGACAACCTGATCTCGTGCAAGGTTGTATCCCAGAGCACTGGACAGTGGTAGAGCACAACACCAACTAGGGGTGAGGTATCTGCAGGCACAGTCGAAGAAGAGCTCCTTCAGGCATAGCCTGAAGATGGGGAAGGAGGCAGCAAGGCACATATTTTACCAATGCTTAAGCAGGAACTAATTACATTTTAAACTCCTTAAGTAGCAGTGGTCATTCTATAAGAACATAAGAAGTAGGAGCAGGAGTAGGCCATTTGGCCTGCACCATCATTTAATAAGATGATCTTCTATCCTAATTCTATTTACCCGCCCTAGCCCCATATTCCTTAATCCCTTTAGCTTTTAAAAAATGCTCAATCTTGAATATGTTCAATGACTGAGGATCCATAGCTTTCTGGGTTCACTACCCTCTGAGTGAAGAAATGTTTCCTCAACTCTGTGCAAAAAGGCTGACATTTAACCCTGAGACTATGACTGCTAGTTTTAGATTCTCCAATCAAAGGAAACAGTCTCACAACATCTATCCTGTCAAGGCCCTTAAGAATCTTATAGGTTTCTATAAAATAATCTCTAATTCTTCTATATTCTAGAGAATATAGGCCTAGTTTAGTCAACCTTTCCTCATAGGTCAACTCCTCATCCCAGGAATCAACCAAACTAGTGAATCTACGTTGAACCCCTTCTAAGGTGAGTGTATCCTTTCTTAGATAAGGAGACCAATTCTTCACACAATATTCTAGGTGCAGTCTCACCAAAGCCCTATACAATTGCAGCAAGACTTCCGTACTCTTGTACTCTAACCCCTTTGCAATGAACACTAACATGCTGTTAGCCTTTCTAATTGCTTGCTGTACATACTTACCTACTTTCTGTGATTCGTATAGAAGGACACCTAAATCCCTCTGAATACTAACACCACCTAATCTCTCCCACTATAGAAAATAATCTGCTTTTAAATTGTTTTTTACCCAGGTGAATAACTTCACGCTTCCCCACATTATACCATCAGCCACCTTCTTGCCCACTCGCTTAATCCGTCTATATCCCTTTGCATTCTCCTTGTGTCATCCTCACAGCTTACTTCCCCACATAGCTTCATATCATCCGTGAATTTAGATACGTTAATCTCTATTTCCTCATCTAAGTCATTGATGTAGACTGTAAACAGTTGAGGCCCAAGCATTGATCCTTGCGGCATTCCACTAATCATATCTTGCCAATCTGAGAAGCACCCGCTTATCCCTACTCAGTTTTCTGCCTGTTAACCACTCTTCAACCATGCTAATATATTACCCTTAATTCCATGAGCCTAATCTTTTGTAACAACCTTTTATGTTGCACCTTGTCGAATGTTTTCTGCAAATCGAAATATACTATATCCACTGGATCCCCCCAAGCTAACCTGCTGGTTACATCTTCAAAAACTCTAAAAGATGTGTTAAACGGTATTTCCCTTTTGTAAAGCCGTGTTGACGCTGCCTAATCATATTATGACTTTCAAAGTACCCCATGACGATGTCCCTACTTATGGACTCTAGAATTTTCCCTATCACTGATGTCTGGCTAATTGGTCTATAGTTCCCCATTTTATCTCTCCCACCCTTCTTAATTGGGACGTCCAGTTTCTTGGTTTTCCTTTGGTGATCTCTAAAGCCCTCCGAAACCTCAGGTTTACAGCTCTTTTATGTAATATTATAGGCCTCTTAATTTTTTATTAATTTTCCTTAACATCTCTGGTTAGCCATGATTGAACCACTTTTCCTGTGGAATTTTTATTTCTCAAGGGGATATGTGTTCCCTGGGAATTATATATTATATATTTGAACGTTTGTCATTGCTGGTCTACCGTCATATATTTTAATCGAATTTCCCAGTCTATTTTAGCCAAACTATAGTCATGAGGGGTCAAGAGATAATAATAATAATCCTTGAATTTGATATAGCACTTTTCACGTCTTCGAAACATCTCAAAGTGCTTCACAGAATATATTGTGAAGTTAATTGACGATATATTTGTGGGCAAAACTCAGCAGCCAATTGAGCACAACAGTGTCCCACAAACAGTCGTGGATTGAAATGACCAATTTTATTGTGGGTTTTTGGACAGATTATTATTAGGCGTGTGGAGTAAGGAAACTTGCCCAAGGTTTTGCCCTGACCTGCCTGGATTCGAACACAGATCTCACACTTGTAAGGCAAGTGCTCTAACCACTGAGCTTCAGGACTCCAGATATGTGCTATATATATATATATCACGTCACATTCCCCCATAATGTGTTTGTGCCTTCTCAGCTTTACTGTTTCAGACAGAAACTCGACAAATCCTCCCATTCGCATTACATAAGATGCAAGGGATTACTGTATCACTTGGCATAGTTTTTGAGGATTAATTCAGAAGTCATTACTGAATTTTTACAAACTGTAGCTATTATATTTGTTTCTATTCCAGTCCTAACACAATGCAAAGACTTTCTTCAGTTACTGCCAGTTACTTAGATTTCTCCTCCATTACTGAATTCAAATCTGCCCTGCAGAAGATAGTCAAATGACAACTTGCTTTTCTAAAACAGGTTGCACATATACCATCAGAAGCCATCAATGTTTGGTCTCTTGGTGCTTTTCTTGTGGACACTGAGTATTACTGTACCATATGAGAGAAACTCAGTTGTTTTTTTAACTCAAAATTCTATCCATATCTTCATTATCTCTAATGAATACCATGTTGTTTATATGCAAAACAACCCCTATGGCTAATGCTGATTATGATTATATGCATGAAATATACACTGGTTTGGTAAACTGCAATAATTATGAAGCACATTGCATTGTATTTAAAAATGCTAGTTTTATTTATTTAGAATTAAACAACTTTAAAATAAGCACAGAGTTTCTAGAATTCTCAAACAAATGTCTAATAATTTATTGCTCTCTTCAGAGGTATTATTCTTATTTTATTTATTTGCACGCCAAGAAATTTGCTTTACACTGTATATAAATGTCCACTCCAAGAGGTCTCAAACCTAGCAAGCAAACCTAGGAGGAGAAGTATCAGCTGGTGTTAAATTGCCATTACAGCTCCAAAGTACCACTGTGTGACTGCTCAGAGGACACATTCTGTCTTCATCCATGCCCCAACTCTTCGGTCAGCAGTACATTCTGAATTATCCTGTGGTCAGGAATCGTACATACATTTGTATGTATGCACGCATGATTGTATGCTCATGTGTATTTGCGTTTATATATATATATTAGATAGATGGATGGACGGACGGACAGATCGACGGACCGACCGACCGATAGAATTTTATAGCACACAGGAAGACTATTCGGCCCATCGAGTCTGTGCCACTCCCCTGTTCTCTTCCTATAACTCTGCAAACTTGTCATCCCCAAATAACCATCCACTTCACTTTTAAAAGCTGCTATCGAATCAGCCTCCACCACCCCTACAAGGCAATGCATTCCAGATTCGAACAACTCGCTGCATGAAAAAAATTCTCCTCACCTTCCCTAGGTTTCCTTTAGAAACTATTTTAAATTTATGACCTCGAGTCACTGACACACCCACCTCATAACCTTCTCTGCTCCAATGAGAATAATCCTAGCCTCTCCAGCATTTCCTCATAACCAAAGTGCCTAATTCCTGGTATCGTCCTGGTAAATCTCCTCTGCACCCTTTGAAACGCCTTAACATCCTTCCTGAAACGTGGTGCCCAGATACATATATTTTTATATATATATGTGTATATACAGTACTGTGTGTATCGACGTATAATTGTCCAACCGACCAACTAGCCGACAAACCTTGGATGTAAGAAATCACGATGTAACCCAATCATGAGGGTGATATTTTTCCTTCACTTACATTAACCAAAGCAGCCAAAAGGTACTGTGATTATCCCGCCCTTCCTGAATAATGCTTTAACATTTCCTACCATCAAATTCTCTAGTACTATCCTCAATTCATAGAAATTTGGAAGATTATAGCTAATATTTTCTTGCATGTTCCCTCAGTATCCTTGGGTTGAAATTATCTATGATTAGGGATTTGCCAGGCATCTGTCCCATCAATTCCATGGTTGTTGTTATTTGTTGATACTAATCCTTGTAAATTCTTCTGTTCATTCATCCCTAGTTTTCCTGTAACATAACCTCCTCTATAACTGTGATAACTGAAGTAGAATATTAAGTTAGTAGTTTTGCCATGTGTTTATTTTTTATTATTGTTATATCTGAATCTGATTTTAATCGGCTCAACTCCTTCAAGGTGTCTTCTTTTAAGAAAAAACCTCCTCCACCATTTATTTGTTCCTTACATACGTTCAAAAGCCCTTGCTATATATCTTCAAAGGATCTGCATTTATTTTCATACTTCTCCTTTGCCCTCTTTATCTCTTCTTAGTTTTATATTATTGTTTTCAAAAGTCCTACCAGTCTTCAGACTTGTTCATTTCCGTCTGCGTTTTGTTTACTACTGGTGTTAAAAATTTTACTGCACCATCTTTGCTTCACACCACAAGTACATTTTGTGCTTTTCAGTGAACATTCAACATACTGTATAATTTGTAATTTATCACAATGAATAGATTTCGTTGTTGGTCCACTGATAGATCATCTAACAATTCGTCCTATCCTATTATAATAAATGTTCCTGCTTGGGAGGTAAGGAGATCTTTCTATTGTTGAGCTGGTTACATGGTGAAGTACTTGCATTGAAATGTTGTGTCAGTTCTCTGCGGTAGATTTAGTAGTCCAGTTCCTGAGCCAGTTGGCTCTGCTGTACTCCAAGCTACCGCCAAAGACAGAACAACCAGTTTGGCTCATTGACAAGGATTTGGGAGGGTAGACTGCTCACTGGGAGCAGTGATTCTTCAACAATAACAACAACAAAATTCCACTTGTAGAGCACTTTTCACATCAGGAGGACGTCCCAAGGCACTGAACAGTCGAATGTCAGGACCTCAGCATGGGGGAGGGAATGGGGGTGCTGGATTGGGTGAGGGAGGGCAGAGAGAAGGTGGCTGAAATCATGGTTGAAAAGGAGAGTCTTGATTCGGGCCTTGAAGGAGGCAAGCGAGGGAGCAAGGCAAAATAATTGTGGGATGGAGTTCCAAAGGGTGGGGGCAACTTAAGTCTGCAAGCCAAAGCACTAGCAATGGTCCAAGTGCTTAGTTAAACTGCAGGAAGCTTCCCAGAAAGTTTTGTAATAGCAAACTATAGAGTTTTAGCTGCTGGACCCGAATGCACACACTCGGATCCCCAATTCTTCATTCTTGTCAACTTCTGCCTAATACACTCCAGAATTAAGCAACCATTATAATGTCCCATCATAGAAAGTGTGCACTCTATGTCCATGGTCTGGCTGGATTGCTTTTCCAGTGTTAATAATTCCTTCAATAATATAATAATAACAATATATTGGTCACTTCAATCCACAACCGTTCGAGAGTTGCTACTGTGTACAATTGGCTGCCGTGATTCTCCCACAAAATATAGTCAATTCACTTGTTGAGATGTGATAAAGGTGCTATATCAAATGCAAGGATTATTATTATTATTTTTATGATGATGTGTAGGTGACACACAAATGTGGAACTCTCTGTCTGGTTTGAACACTCTTACACATGGTGATGGGTTTCCGCATGTATCAGACACGTGGCTGACCAAAAAATGCAATTGATTCCTTTTCATCACTTCAAAGTTATCCTTCCTACAGTACAAATCTATTTGTATACTGTATGGTGACCGAATTTGGTAAACTCAAGCCTGATGCAGAATTCAATTATATTATTTCCTCTGTTTCTAATATGTTCCCATACAAATGTAATTTTGTTGTTTGTTGTAGTTATTACCACCAGATTGCTAACTATTTCAGGATGATTACTCATAACTAACTAAATTCAGCATTATCTGCTCCATAGTAGATTTTGAGACATTGTGTTTTCGGAATCTATATGACTGCATTCCATAAATTATGAACTTAGCTCCTCTGCCAAATTTACCCAAAAAGTTTGAATCAACTGACTCTTCATCTCATTGTTGTTAGCGGGACATTGCTGACTCAAATTAAATGCTTTATTTACTTCTAGAACAATTAGCTGATCCAAACCTTTGCTGCCCGCATACTCACCTATACTAAACTCCATACTCCCATCACACCAGTTCTATCCAGGCTTCACTGGCTCCCTATCGCCAAATGGATTGATTTTAAGATCCTCACACTTGTTTTCAAATCCCCTCGTGGCCTGGCATCTCCCAACCTCTCCAACCTGCTTATCCCACAACCCGCTGCCTCTGCTCAACTGCCTCTGGCCTTCTGCATATCGCCTATGCTTTCCATTCCACCATTTTACAGGCTTTCAGCCACTATGTCCCCAAACCCTGAAACACTCTTCCTCTATCCCTCTGTCTTGGCCCTTCCTTCCCGATCTTCAAGTCATGCCTCAAGACCTTCCTATTTGACCATGCCTACGATCACCTTTGCCCACCCATTGGCTCATGCTCCATTGTCTATTGTCAAGCGCTCTGGGACATTAGCCTGAGTGAGCAGTAGGGTCCACCGATATGGAAATTTTCCAATTTAGATATATTGATGGGCTCATATCGAGATATACCGAAATATCGATATTTTCGGGTTTTTTGTACTGCGCATGCGCGCATGGCGCGTGCATTCTGAGTGCGCGCGCATTCGGGGCCTATCTCCTCAGGAGGTAAATATCTTTCTCTCTCTGTGTCTCTCACTCTCTCCATCTCTATGTTTTTTTGTCTGTGTCTCTGTGTCTCTCTCACATCCCCCCCATCTCTATCTATCTGTATATTATCACATCCACCCCGTCTCTCCCCCTCCCCCCCCAGCCGTCTCTCTCCCCCCCCCCAGCCGTCTCTCTCCCTCCCCACCACCCCCAGCCATCTCTCTCCTCCCCACCCCCCCAGCTGTCTATCTCCCCCCCACCCCCCACCCCCAGCCGTCTCTCTCCCCCCCACCCACCTCCAGCCGTCTCTCTCCCCCCCCCAGCCGTCTCTCTCCTCCCTCCCAGCCGGCTCTCTCCCCCTCACCCCCCACCAGCCATCTCTCTCCCCCTCCCCCCCCCCGGGCCCAGCGTTCTCTCCCCCACCCACCCCTTGCATACCTGTATATTGTATTCAAGGACTATGAATATAAGAAGGCGGCTTTGCACCTCGGTCTGTGCATTGTGTACAGAGATGAGCATTCTGGGTCTTGTAGTTCAGTGTGCGGCATTCCGATTTTTTACCTCGATATATAGATTTTTCGATATATCAATATTTTTGAAATGCCTATATCGGCGTATCGATATGAAAATTATATTGGGTTTAGCGATATATCGATATATTGCCGGACCCTAGTGAGCAGTGCTATATAAATGGAAGTTGTTGTTAGTTTGTTACTCATTATTGTCAAGCACTCTGAGACCCTACCTGGCAAGGAGAGCGCTATATAAATAAATGCAAGTTGTTGTTGTTGTATTCCGTAAAGTGCTTTGAAACATTTCTTGGAAGTGACAGGTGCTGTAAATGTGCATTAATGAATTTGGATCTGTCTACCTCGCTCAATTGGCAGCACTCTTGCTCTGAGTCAAAAGATTGTTAGTTCAAGCCCCATGTCAAGACGTTGAGCTAATATAGTCCAGGTTGATCTTGTTTTGCACTGATTGGAATATATTGCATTGTTGGAGATGCTGTTCTTCGAATGAGATGTTAAACTAAGGTCCTGTCTGCAGGTTCTGGTGGATGTTAAAGATCACATGGTACCATTAATAAAGAGAAGGAAGTTTCTCCAGATGTCCTGGCCACAATCTGTAAATACATTTGTTGTTCACTTCATGACTGTTTGTGGGATATTGTTGTCCATAAATTGGCTTCTGTGTTCAACTACAAAATGCGTTGTCATTGCACTTTACAGCATATGCTTTGATACATCATTCCACTTTGGGGTTCTACCTGGGCTGTTATTTTTCTAACCTACATATGAAATAAAAGCATAGATCTTCTACCAGTTTCTTCTTACAGGCTGGACCGGTGCATAAATCTGTTAAATCTTATGGTACTACGTTTATCATAATTCAATAATTTTTCATTACCCACCCAATCTGCACCATCATCAATGGATGACCATTCAACCATTCTGCTCCCACTCTCTGGCACTCCACTAATGTCCATCTGCTTTGCCCCCTCCCTTACCACCTTGAGAACCCACCTTAAGATCTACTTTTTTGACCATGCTTTCAGCCGCGTTTACCCCCACCTCATCTCCAAGCTTTGATTTCCAGTCAACCTAGTGAAGCACTTTCAGATGTTCTCTGATGTAAAAGCACAAAATAAATGTCAGTGTACTTTGCAAGGTCTTCATCCTACACTCCCTCCTATTATTGGATTTCATATGAATCTCAGTCTCTGGTTGATCTTCCTCTTTGCATGATAGTTATCAGACCACTTGATTGCTATTGATCAGTTTTATCTTGCAGTCTAATTTATTTACTGAATCCCAATTTTGATTTCACAGCTGACTTGCCTTTCTCATTTAGCTGTACATAGAACTGGAGAGGAAGAATCGAGTGCTACTCATTTTAGTTTGGGTTTGTCTAAGTCCATTTGAGGTATAGTAAGCGTACTTCATGAAAGAGCAACTCAGCTTTTTACTTTGGTTTGGGCTACCTCAAAAAAAAAAGCAAAATATCTGTTTACTGCTCATTGAAAAATCACAACTTTATCTTACTGGTGTTATGCAGTTTATAACAGTTTCTGTCACCTTCACTTACCCCAATTTAACTTAATTTTTTAATATAGTAATAATTCTTGTATTTGATATAGAGCCTTACCACATCATTGAAATGTGTCAAAGCCATTTATGGAATTTACTGGAAAGTGGAGTGACTGTATATTTTGTGGGTGAAACATGGCAGCCAATTGCACACACAATATCCCATAAACAGCCATTGAGTGACCAGTTTTATTTGGGGGTTGTTAATCAGCACATTAGGATAAACTCCTTTCTCTTTTTGAATAACGCAATAGGATTTTCAACATCAACCTCAATACGCAAATGGGACCTTGGTTTAATGTTTCATAGTTTCATAGCAACAAAGGACATAGTTGCCTTAATCCAAATTAAACACCATGTACTTCCAGCAACTGCTTTGGTCAAGGTCACGAATGAAATCCTGACCAGGGCTCCCTCTGTTTCCTTGTTCTCCTCGACTTATCTTTCTGCCTTCAACACCGTGGACCATTCAATCCTCCTCTACCACTTCTCCTCCCACCTCAACACTCATACTTTGAAACTCCATCCCACAATCCCTTCACCTCTCTTCCTCACTTGCCTCCTTCAAGGCCGTCTCAAGACCCTTCTCTTCGATCATGCCTTCTGCTGTCCTCTAAACTCTCTCCCTTCTCCACCCCCTATCCTACCCCTCCCCATGTTCGGGTCCCGACTTGACTGTTCAGCACCTTGGGACGTCCTCCCGACATGAAAGGCACTCTAGAAATGTAATTTTGTTGTTGTTGTGTTAAATTACGGGAGTTAAACAGTTTTATGTTTCCAAATTGTTAAAGTACAAAGAACTGGTTAAAATAAAAGACACATGGGACATTGGAGGTATAAAAAGAAAGGAGGAGAGAGCGCGGTGAATGAGGTTCGGAGTTGGAACTAACACTTGATTCTAACATCACTAATCCTAAAACTTTTAATTTCAGGAACTTTGAGGAGATGTGAACTTGTGATATATATGTATTTGTGGAGCTCCTGTAGCTCAGTGGTTAGAGTTGCTCGCCTTAAAAGCATGAGACCTGTGTTCGAATCCAGGCAGGTCAGGGGCAAAACCTTGGACAAGTTTCCTTACTCCACATGCCTAATAATAATACATCCAAAAAAACCACAATAATAAAAATTGGCCATTTCAACCCATGACTGTTTGTGGGACACTGTTGTGCACAATTGGCTGCCACGTTTTGCCCACAAATATACAGTCAATTCACTTTACAGTATGTTCTGTGAAGCATTTTGAGATATCGATAAGATGTGAAAAGCACTATATATGCAAGGATTATTATTACAGTATTTATTATTATATTATATCAATGTGTTATATAAGGATTATGTGCATGCTTGCATCGAATGCTCAAAATGTGGAAATATATATTGAAGTCCGCGGGATTGAATAAATGAAGAGTATTTTACCAATCGCCAAGTGTTTTGGTGTAATTTATGAGACTGCTCTGACCAAGCACAAACCCCAAATAGTAACAGAGAGTCGAAGGATCACTCCTTTCAAAGTACACCTGGAAGGAGCATGCAATTCTCTCCCAGAGATAAGGATCTTGTGACAATGTGATGTAGGAATAAACAGATGAAAGTGCAATAGCTGTTGATATTTCTGAAAGGTTTAATGTTGCACTCCACCTTATTGCAAAGCTGCAATCCTCTACAATCTTGTGAGTTGCTAGATTGCATATTCGATTCCATGGAAAACATGAAATCTGGGTCATGATAAATGAGCATTTGTTTTATTAGAATATCAATTCATGGGACCATCTTTAACATGATGTTAAAGAAGACGATGCTCTTCTTCGTCTTTATCAAGAGTCCTCTTGATAGCATTGTGATTTTTTAAATTAATATCCTCCTCAGAGATTTGAAACAATAAGGAACAACTTAATCACTACATGCAGATTATGTCTGAACTGGGCACTATTTCATTCTGCCAATGGAACCATTGGTTAACAGAGGAAGCGCACTGAGATACTGCCCAGCCTAAATGCAAGTTGTTGTTGTTATGTGAAAGGTGCTATACAAATGTAATTTTTGTTGTTGTTGTATGATATGTAAAAGATCACAAACATTTCATAATGTGACTTTGTCAAGGTATAAGAGGTAATTTGCTACTTCTAAAGTAAGTGTGTAATCCAATAGGAAAGCAGAATAAGCAATTCTTAGTACAGTACCATTTAGAATCATAGAAATGTACAGCACAAAAGAGGCCATTCAGCCCATTCAATCTGCACCAGCTCTCACAGCAAACTGTCCATTCAACCCCATTGCCACACCCTATTCCCATACCTCTTTAAGCTTCTGCTTTTCACCTGTTTGCTTCCCTCTTGAAACTTACGATAGACATCTGAACAAAGTTAACAGGATTTCATTCGAAATCACTGGGCTAACACACACATTGTTCCACATGTTTGGTGGGTTCCTCTTGAGATGTTGCCTGGCAACAGTTTGTGTTTCTGAATAGACCAACGGGAAAGTGCAAACAAATCCCTTTTGGATCAGAAGGCAACTATACCAAACATCTCAAGGTGCTCAAAGTATTTAGGGCAATGGTTGTTTCATTGGCAAATACATCACAAATTTGCCCACAGCAAGGAAATACTGTACAAAATAGCTGAGAGGTGAATGACAAATTTGTCCAGAAGATTGTTCGACACTATGAACAGAATACTGTTTCCGTGATAAATATATAATAACTCCAGTTAGATATTCTAGTCCGTTACTTATGAAAGATATAGCATGTTTCAGCTAACCATAATTTCCAGTGAGAAAACTCTAAACAAGAATAAATTAGAAGAGTTTCTTGAGTTTAATTGTGTATGTAGTAGAGATTCCTCCTGAGCGACGTTACAGTATTTTGTAAATTAGATTTGTTAACTCAAACAGTTGTAGTTATGACTATATGAAGAAGGTCCTCCAGAGAGTGATACAATCAGCCTAGCATTCCTCAGCTCAGCAACAACAGAGAACTAGTAGAAATATTGAGTAACTAATCACTGTGGATTTCAGCTGTCAATCTACAAAAAAGTTGTTTCATTTCTTTAAATAACAGATATAGAGAGTTTCACCATCAAACCTACCCTATTACCATATAAATGATATTATGCTAATCAGCACTTACTCGTGCTAATTAGACAAAAATGATATTTGACAAAAACTCACCACCAAAATTCACAGTCCATCACCTGTAATTCTCGCACATCCCCAGCTCCACACCGCTATCACTCCAGTTCTTGTCAGGCTCTACTGGCTCCCTGTTGTAGAACAGATAGATTCAAGATCCTTGCACTCATATGCAAAGCATTTCATATCCTGACACCTCCCTACCTCTCTGACCTGCTTACACCTCACTCCTGTATTAGTCTTCAAGTCCTATCTCAAAATCTGCCTTGTCAGGCAGGCGTCAGCCCACTATAAATGCCTTAAGTTGTTACTTCTATGATAGGGAGCTATTGTGTATTAATGCAAGTTGTTTGGAGCAGAATTTACTCCAAATTATAACAAAACCCAAATTTTGATCTTTCCAAAGAGTAGAGATTATAATTCTTATCTTATAAAATATAACATTTTAATACCTCAATGCCATTACTGCCTTATTTAACCCTCAACAACTGTCCTTCCTACCACACATCCATGCCATGACCCACTCTGCCTACTCCCACCTCCGCAACATCACCTGGCACTGCCAACGCCTTATCCCTCAGGCAGCCAAACCCTCATTCATGCATTCATCACATCGAAACTTGACTGTGCCAACTCACTGCTTGTTGGCCTTCCCGAAGCTTCTCTCCACAAGCTACAGATCATCTACACTGCAGCTCGTATCATCTCCTGCACTAGGCTCGCTGACCCCATCATCCCGTCCCAGCCCGGCTACACTGGCTCCCCATCGCCCAGAGGATAGAGTTCAAAATCCTCCTCCTCACCTTCAAGGCCTTCCTTGGGCCTTGCTCCTTCCTAACTCTGCAACCTGCTGACCCATATCAACCTGTTCTGTCCCTTCGCTCAAGCAGGCTCCTTTGGCCACCCTCCTATCCTCCCTGCCCTCCACCGTCCCCAATCACTTAGCACATTTTCCCAATGTGGAATTACGCTATAGATATGTAATTTTGTATAAAAACATTGTTTGTAAATTTCGGTAACTTCAATTATTTTGTTACGTTTAATTATTTTGATAGTAATTGTTTGAGCAATTTATGCCGATTATATAAATTCTTTAAATGTAAAGCTGCTGGTCATCCCAGCTAAACCATCTTTTTTAGATTTTTATTACAGTGTTCAGGTAGTATCTTTTTTGTTTTAGTGAGTTACATCCAACACTGAATTATTCATTATTCATATTTTGGCCAGTGTATGTGTCCATATGTTGAACCTCACAAGCTCTGGTTTACAGAGAAAACTGCTCACAGCTACTCTAGCAGTATGGGGCACCCTGTGTTATTTGAGGGAATCACAGCCTGCCTGCAGATACAGAAACTAATTTCCACAGCTTCCAGTTGATATGGGCCTACCAAGATACTACTGAACTACAGGACCACAATTGGTGCAGAGATTAGTGTGATATCCATAAATTTTAGAGAAAGTTGGCAGGCGTTTGGGGATTAGGCTGCCACACATTTCATACAGGGATTATGGGACTGAGACTGAAAGAGAAGGAAAGAGGAATGAGTGAGAATGAAAAGAAGAAACAAAAAACAAAAAACGGCAAAAAGAACGAAGAAAGCATGTGAGTGTAAATAACCCCACCCCCCCCAAGTACACTATGCAAATAGTCGCATTGTTTCTGAAACAATAAAAAAAATTATAATTGAAGCTTGCACATTGGGAAAAACAATGAGAAAATTGGGCATTCACTTTATGGCTGTTTGCAGGAAGTTACTATGTGGTAAATTGGCTGCTGTTCCGCCCACAAAATGCATAGTCATGACATTTTATGGTAAACCCTATGAAATGCTTTGAGATATCCTCCTGATGTGAAAAGCACCATATCACCTGCAAGGATTTTTAAGATTATTATCTATTAATGCAACTTTTGTATCGGAAAACTGCAATATCTAGGAAAAAATCCAGTCGAAATACGATTACTAAATTCGTCAAAAGACTCATAGTTCTGTATTTGGAACAATTTGGTCACAGCATATTCATATTACAGTGGTTTGTTTTATATCCTATTAAAAAATGTAGTTGGTCAGGTGCTTACTCTCCTTGAAAAAAAGGATGAGAATTAGTTTTTTTTCTCATTTGCTGAGCCTATTGTCATGATCACTTTATTTTACATCCCCAAAAAGGTGCTGTTTAAAGAAGTCCCAATGTATGTTTGAAGTATTTGTGCTCAGACTGCTGAATAAAACCTTATAGCTACATGATGGGGATGGATTATAGACAACATGTCTGTACATTCAAGAGGAATATGGTCTTTCTTGAAAGACATGTGCTTTGATTGAAGTCAAATCCCAATCACATCTCCTGTGGTTTCCATGAGGGACTTCCACAATCTGAAACAACAGGCATACTATCTGTTCAAGTCAGCAGTGGATGATTCACAGTGTAACAAACAAACTGAACCTCCAAGAAAACTTTCTTGTGTACTATAATGAGGAGTACTACATCCTGAATCTTTACTCATTATAATAATAATCCATACATTTGATATAGTGCTTTTCACATCTTCCAGATGTCGCAAAGCGCTTCACAGAATACACGGTGAAGTGAATTAACTGTATATTCGTCGGCATGGAACTGTTAAGACTGTTAATTTATTTATTGATTGGGTGGGTCATTTATTGGGACAGCGATTGATGCATTTCAGGGCTATTGAAAAAACAAATTAATCTGGAGACCAGGATACTGAGAGAAATAATGTCATGGGATCTTTAACATAATCCAGAAGAACTGGCAGATCGAACCCAATACAAAGATAATGGAGATGTATACTTATACATCTCCATTATGCATGTGTCTCATCCTAATTAAGTTATTAAGTTGTTCTGTCCTTATCAGACATTGGGACAAAATACAATTCAAATACCATACAAATCAAATTATTGAAGTATTCATCCCAGTATTTAAGATACACAGGCATCTATAACAAGTGAATTCAGACATGCTGAGTTCAGAAAAACAATAACTTGGGGAGGGGTCAGCCAGGTGCCTGACACACTGACATATGCGGAAACTCATCACCATGCTTAAGAACGACCAACCCAAACAGAAAAACAACAGCATTATATTTGTTGGCATCTGTACTCCAGTCAAAGTATGGGTTTAGTGTATACAAGGCAACTGAGCCTATCCATGTTTTGGAAACAAAGATTATCGTAATCACTAGTTCAGTACACAATCTGAACAGATTGTCATAAATTCATTTCTTGAGCACTTCTGTGCTCAGTAATGATTGCAAAAGAGTATTTTACCTGATAAAATCTGTTTATTATCTAAGTTTGTTTTAAGGGAGAAACCAAATGGTGAATTCATTATTCATTATTAACCAGTTCAAAGTAGGGATGGTAGTCAGTTAAAGCAATGTGGAAAATGGGTTGAACTTTTCTTAATACGTACTGAGGCAACCGAAAAATTCATTTATGGGTATTAAAGCTAATCACAAAACCAATCACGCATTTGATGAAGCAGTTCCTCCTTTTCACCTGCTATTAATCTTTTTGACATTCCAATTATAATACTGTTAGAGGACCCATCTGTGTCCCTGAATGTCAGATAACACCTTCATTTAAAAGTTGAATTATATATTAAAACACACAGTATTTGGACCGACTTTCATCATTATAGCTCCAAACGGCAGCAGATTGCTTGCCACAGGTCATGTCTTGCTTTTGTTATTACTGAATTGCTTTATCATAGACAGGTAAGTGTTATATATGCCTACTAATTCATTGAAAGCATGTCAACTCCAATCCTGAGTTCCCACATTCTGGACTCATAATTTTACTTGTGAAGACAATTTAATGTGTAGATTTCATAAGACAAATCCTCTAGACAAAATAACAATTAAAATAAGTCTGAGAATTGGTCATATTTTACAGCACTGACAGCATTTAAGCACCCAGTAAATGAAATGAAAAGATTTCTGTTTAAATGGAATGATGAAAATCTGATACTGATATTGAAAATTTCTATTTTTATTTATCTTAAAATGTAAGATTATGCAAATTTTCAAAAATTCTTAAATTCAGTCTCAATTTGGAAGCCAGTTTCTCACACCTTTTGAAAATTCTGCGTAATCTTTACGATAACAGCCCTATAGCTAAGAACATGAGAAATGTAAAACCACTATTTTTACTCTGTGTCCGAGAAAGATGGGTATAACTGGTTCCAGCGAATTCTGCTCTCAGATTTGTATTAAATTGCTGGTGGAGATTGCTTTTTCATTTTTGTATTTAAGTGTAATGATTGAATGGCAGAGTAATATTACTTTATACACCATGACTTTTGTAATGAAATTTGTGGAACCATTATAATTGCTAATGTTTTCGCTTTTTGTATACGTTTTTGTCATTTAAAAGCTTCTAATATTAAGATGAAGATAAAACGATCTTGCATTTATATATCACCTTATCATGTCAAAACTCAACAATGTGCTTTATAGTAATTAATGCAGACAGTTTTTGCAGGCAAACATCAGTGCTGTGTTGTTGCTTAGCAAAGGTCCTATAAATAAGGTAAAAGACCAGAGTATCTGGAATAATATTGATCAGGTCACCATGAAAAATTCTCTTCTCTTTTCAGATAGTGCCATGGGATCTTTAATATCCACCCAAACAACTGGCCAATGTTAAACATTTGGTACATTTTAAAATGTACCAAAAGCTCTTGTCAAAGGACTTTGGAAAAACAGTTCCTAATCATAATCATGATGTTTGCATGCATGTTTCTCCTGAAAATTCTTAATTATTTTACAATGAAACAAGTTCATAAATTATATAACTATGATGTAACTGGAATATGTCGGGAAAGATGTTAAGGTGTGGGAGGGATGTAGGGATATATGAGAATGATATCAGGTATGAAGAGGCTATTGTTATAAAGAGCGATTGGAGAAACTGGGTCTGTTTTCATTGGAACAGAAAAGATTGAGATGTGATTTGATAGTGGTGTACAAAATTATGAGTGGTTTTGACATGGTAAGTAGTGAAAAGCTATTTCCACTACTAGGGAAATCAGTGACTAAAGGACGCAAATATAAGATTGTCATGAGAACAGGAAAAGCAAAGCTTAGGAAAATTTGGTTTTCACTCATAGAATTATTGGGATACGAAGACATAAGGTGATAGAGGCAGAGAGTCCATTGTAAGTTTCAAGAGGGAGGTAGATAGGTATATGAAATTTAGAGGCTTAATGGGGTGTAGGAATGAGAATTGGTCATATTTTACAGCATCAGGATTTAAATATTAGCTTTCTCTGAGAACCTGTGTAGACTTGATTGGCCAAGTGGCCCCTTTTACTTGTAAATATACTTTTTTGTTGTGTTCTCATTTATATGTGTACAAGAAATGTATTAAACATTTACAACAGAGGTAATTAGAATACAACTTTTCCATTTCTTTTTGTTTCCGTTTCTTGTTCTTCTTTATTTCTCGTACTGTCTCAATTCCCATTAGTGTTGCATTGGTTGACAGTCTTGCAGGATAGCAACGTTTGCCTTTCCCACATTACTCTAAGGATTTCATTTCATGTTGGGTGTGAGAATTCACAAGGCTTAATAGTGCTAAAAGAGCACCTAAAAATAGAAGACACCAGGAGGTATTTCTTTACCCTGCAGGTAATTAACGACTGGAACAGGTTACGAATAAGGCTGGTTGACAATGGAATGCTAGACATATGTAAAAAATACAATAACTTGAAGTGGTGATTGAAGGATGAGAGGTGAGTATTCTGGAAGGATGAGATCAAATGGATAAAAGGGCCTTCTTCATCCAAACCAATCTTGTGATCTTTTGCACAAAGAATTGATAATGAAATGTCTAGTTTCTCACAGCTGCTTAATTGTGTACGCACAGAACTCTTCTGGGTCTCTGAGCTCCCGCCAAATGTGAATGCAGGGGGAAGAGGTTTCACAGTAAGTTTGATTCTGAGGTCCAAAAATTCAGTCTTGCGTTTTGTAAACGTTTTCTCTGCAGCTCTTTGTTGGCTACGGTGATAAGGTCCTGGCTTCCAAATTAAGATTGAATTGAATAATTTTCCAAAAATGTGCATGATGTTACATTTTAAGGCAATGCCCTTAATAATAAAAAGTAGAATCCTTGCATTGATATAGTGCGTTAGTTATCATGTTGTCAAAATGTGTCAAAGTGCTTTACGGTATTTATTGTAACATGTCATTACTATGTATTTGCATGCAAATGCAGTAGCCAATTTGTGCGCAGCAATATCTCCGGCTAAGATTATAAACACTATTGGGTTCAGATTTCTGGCGGACAAATAACATCCTTTTGCTGTGCTTTGATGAATGATGCATTGATGCTTTGGAGAGAAAAACAGTATATATTCAGTCCTTTGACCAGCAGCGGAGGATGATGATTTGACTTAATTGTAACTTCATACATATTTCCATTACTTAGTTATGAATTCTGCACTGAATTTTATATTTCCTTTTATATTCTTTCAGTTTTATTCTCTAAGCGGAAAGAATCCCCACAGGGAGCCAATTTGGTATATGATTTAAGAACACGGATTGTCTTGGGTTCATCAGAAGCTAGGTGCTAGAAAACTTCATGTCTATAATAAACACTTATTATTAAGCAGTTAAATGCTTAAAGGCATTTAGAGTGCTTCCCAATAACGGATCCTGGGGCCGAGCCAGGGGAACCTGACTGTTCAGTGCCTTGGGACATCCCCTCAACATGAAATGCGCTCAATAAATGTAATTTTGTTGTTGTAGTAGAACGGTCCCAATACTGATATTTGGTGATTAGTGTAATTTATTACTCTTTTCTACCTACCCCCTTTGTTCAGTTGGCTCCAGCCTCCCACACATACCTTATCTGCTCCACTATTGATGGCTGTGCTTTAAGCCACTACATCCCAAAATTCTGGAACTCTCTCCCTCAATCCCTCTGCCTCGCCCATCTTCAGATTGCACAGAGACCTTCCTCTTCACCCATGCCTATAGAACCATAAAACCATAGAAAATATTTATGGCACTTTAGAAGGTTCGTCAGCCCATTATGGCTGTGCTGGCTTTCCCAAGAGCACTCACGTATGATCAACTCTCTTTTGGTCACCTCCCTTCTCTCCCTGCTCAGCATCAAGCACTGTTAAGTATTTCAAAATGCTACCTCGTGCGAAAAGGGTTATATAAATGCAACAACAACAGCAACAACATTACATTTGTAGAGCGCCTTTCACGTCGGAAGGATGTCCAAGGCACTGGATAGTCAAGTGTTGTATGTGGTTGTTTACAGTGTTAAAGTGTTATCAGTGTGCTATGGTGTATCACTATATGCTCATCTCCCAATTATGTGATACATCAAGTTACGGTGCCAAAACAAACCGCAAAATACTGCTGATGCTGGAAATCTGAAACAAAAACAGGAGTTGCTGGGAAAACTCAGCAGGTCAGGCAGCATCTAGGGAGAAAGGAAAAGTGCCATTGGGTTGTGTTGTTTCATAATATTGTTCTTGAAATAATTATTGCAAAGAATGCATTTTAAAGCAGTGCAAATTTCACTCTATTATTTCTACATTACATTGTCCATTTCATCAGCCTTGGAGGCCCTAACATGGTATTGTCTGTTCCATCATGCCCTCTATCAAATAAGTGCATTAAGCTTTCCACAGATGCCATGAGGGCTTTGAGGTCAGACAGCGTTTCTTGTTCCTAATTATTATATACTGATCTAGCCCACATAAGCAAACATAACTGTCAATTAGGGAACGTCGATTAATCGGTTTTTCGATTAAACCAGATATGATTTTCAGATCGGTATGCCGATATGGTGATTCTAAAAAAACTGTTATATCGAGAGATTCGATTTTAAAAATATACATCGATATATTTTTAATATCGTTCCTGGCAATATATCAATATTGTTGGTATTCTCAGTGTAATGCGATCTTCTCCAGCTTACCTTGTCGCCGGCATTGCAACCTCCTAGACCTAGAGCATGGAATGCGCGTACATTCGGTGCGCGCGCACAATTAACGGGTGCGCACATCCGATGCGCGCGCACACTTTACTGTGTATACTCGACGTGAGTCGTGGCGTCTTAACAAAGTCGCATCGCTGAAAATTGTAGTTTGAAAATTTACCTTTCTCATCATGGGGAAAAGAAGCCCCGTATGGGACTACTTTGAAAACAATGCAGTCAGTAATGGTGTGTATAGATGTACAGTTTGCAAGGTCTTGGTTAAGACATCTGATTCGAGCACGAGCACATTAAGCAGCACCACCCCGCCCAGCACGCTGCCCTCAGAGCAAAATCATTGTCGACAACAGCAGGAAGTCGAACCAGCGCTTCGGAGAAAGCGACAGGTAGTGGGGCCAGTGCAGCTCAAACAATTCCTGCTTTATTTAAGAGGAGAACATTGTACCAGAGAGGGGACAAAAAGTGGCAAAGTATCACGAACGCTGTCACTTTTTGCATAGCAAAGGAGAGCTTGCCAATGGCGAAGGACATTAATTCAGACTTCAGACTACATAAAAATAAGTGGCATTTTGTGGCTGTAAGTGTTATTTTTGTGTGTGAGAGAGTTAGAAGCCAGATTATCACAGCTGTGTGTGTCTAGTCAGACACACACATAGAAGCAGTGACTAACAGTCAGACTGTCTGTCTCTCTCTTTTCTATTGTAATAGATCTCATTTACACGTGGACATTACATGCTACTTTCAAGCAAGAAATGGAGGAGAATAAATCTCTAGATTTTGTTTTTGGTGTGTGTGTGTTCTATTTTGTATTTAGAGACGGAGGGAGAGAAGGAGAGGGGGAAAGTTGGGAGAGAAGGAGAGAGGAAGAGAGGAGAGGGAGGGAGAGAATGAGAGGGGGAAAGGAGGGAGAGAAGGAGCGAGGGGAAAGGAGGGAGAGAAGGAGAGAGGCGAGGGAGGGAGGGAGAGAAGGAGAGAGGGAAGTTGGGAGAGAAGGAGAGAGGAAGAGAGAAGAGGGAGGGAGAGAAGGAGAGGGTGAAAGGAGGGAGAGAAGGAGCGAGGGGAAAGGAGGGAGAGAAGGAGAGAGGAAGAGAGGAGAGGGAGGGAGGGAGAGAAGGAGAGGGGGAAAGGAGGGAGAGAAGGGGCGAGGGGAAAGGAGGGAGAGAAGGAGAGAGGGGAGGGAGGGAGAGGGGGAAAGTTGGGAGAGAGGGGAGGGAGAGAAGGAGGGGAGGGAGGGAGGGAGGGAGAGAAGGAGAGAAGGAGAGAGTGGAGGGAGGGAGGGAGAGAAGGAGAGAGGGGAGGGAGGGAGGGAGAGAAGGAGAGGGGGAAAGGAGGGAGAGGAGACAGGGAGGAGGGAGAGGAGAGAGGGAGAGTGGAGGGGGAGGGAGAGAAGGAGGGAGGGAGGGAGAGAAGGAGAGAGGGAGAGGGGGGAGGGAGGGAGGGAGGGAGGGAGGGAGAGAAGGAGAGAAGGAGAGAGGGAAAGGAGGGAGAGAAGGAGAGAGGAGAGGAGGGAGAGAAGGAGAGGCGGATGTAGGGAGCAAACAACATCGTATAATTCAACAGACCTTGACACCAACATTACAAACTTTCTGGACCTAGAGCACGCATTTCGAAATGTGCGTGCACCGCGACTGCGCGCGCATCGTCAGTGCGGACGCACCGTCAATGCGCGCGCACCGCGACTGAGCGAGCACCATAAATGCGCGTGCGCCATCAATGCACGCGCACTTCGAATGCACGCGCATGCGCAGTATAAAAACTCGATAGATCGGTTTAAGCAGGTATGAGCAAACCGATATATCCATATCCGGAAAAATCCCATATCGCCGTTCCCTACTGTCAATGTTAGTCAAAGGTAAGGTGGGGCCATTTAGGGGCCAAGGAGGAAATCTTATTGTGGAGGCAGAGGGGATGGCTGCTGTACTGAATGAGTACTTTGCCTCTGTCTTCACAAAAGAAGAGGATGCAGCCAATGCCACAGTACTGGAGGAGAGGGTAGAGGAAATGGATAGGATTAGTATAAACAGAAAGGAAGTACTAAAAGGTTGATGGTACTCAAGGTAGATAAGTCTCCCGGTCTGGATGGGATGCATCCTAGGTTACTAAAGGAAGTACGGGAGCAAATAGCAAAGGCTCTGGGCACAATCTTTCAATCTTCCTGGGCACAGGGGTGGTGCCAGAGGACTCGACGGTTGCTAATGTTACTCCCCTGTACAAAAAGGGGCTGAAGGACAAACCTGGGAACTACAGGCCAGTAAGTCTAACATCAGTATTGGGAAAACTTCTAGAGATTATAATCAGGGACAAGATAGATCTTCATTGAGAAAGCTATCGGTTAATAAAGGATGGCTAGCATGGATTTGTTAAAGGCAAATGTTGCCTCACAAATCTGACAGAGTTTTTTGATGAGGTAACGGAATGGGTGGATGAGGGTAGTGCAGTTGATGTAGTTTATATGGACTTTCAAAAGGCATTTGAAAAAGTGCCACATAAAAGGCTTATAAAGAAAATAGAAGCCCAGGGAGTTAAAGGGACAGTAGCTGCATGGATCCAAAACTGGCTGGGAGACAGAAAGCAGAGAGTTGTGGTGAACAGCTCTTTTTCTGACTGAAGAGAAGTGTACAGTGGTGTCCCCCAGGGATCAGTATTGGGACCACTGCTCTTTTAATTTTATATTCATGATCTGGACTTGGGTACAAGTTTGCAGATGACACAAAGTTAGGAAAAATAGTCAATAGTGAGGAGGATAGTAGCCATCTGCAAGAAGATATAGACAGAATGGTAAAATGGGCAGACACATGACAGATAAAATTTAATGTGGAGTAATGTGAGGTGATGCATTTTGGGAGGAGAAATGAGGGGAGGCAATATAGGCTAGACCAGTGGTTCTCAACCTTTTTCTGTAATGTGCCCCTTGTTAATTTTCAACATTATTGTGTACCCCCACCCAACCACATACACACACACACCACCCTTCCTCATTCCACTTGCGTTTTATGACTCAGCTTTTCTGATATAACAAAATAACTAGCACATACAAAATTTAATTGTACAATTAAATATACAATTTGGAAGGCTATAAAATGCTAAATAAGAGAACTAATTACATCAATGTACTGCCACCTGTACTATCTGGAAGTAATTCCGTAACCCCTGGGGTACATGTACCCCCGGTTGAAAACTGCTGGGCTAGATGTTAAGGGATGAGAAGGAACAGAGAGACCTGCAGGTTTGTGTAAGTGATTGATTCTTTGAAGGTGACAGGACAGGTAGCCACAGCTGTTTAAAAAGCATACGGGATACCGGGCTTTATAAATAGTAGGATAGAGTACAAAAGTCAGGAAGTTCTGACTAACCTCTATAAAACTTTGGTTAGGCCTCAGCTAGAGTACTGTGTTCAATTCTGGTCACCACAATTTAGGAAGGATGTTAAGGCATTGGAAAGGGTGCAGAGAAGATTTACCAGGATGGTACCAGGAATGAGGGACTTCAGTTATGAGGAAAGGCTAGAGAGGCTAGGTTTATTCTCATTGAAGTAGAGAATGTTGCGAGGAGACCTAATAGAGGTTTTCAAGATCACAAGTGGATTCGATAGGGTAAACAGGGAAAAACTGTTTCCACTGGTAGGTGTGTCAGTGACTCGAGGTCACAGATTTAAAAGTTTCTAAAAGAAGCAGAGGGGAGGTGAGGAGAAATGTTTTCACTCAGCGAGTTGTTTGAATCTGGAATGCATTGCCTGAAAAGGTGGCGGAGGCCGATTCGATAACAACTTTTGAAAGAGAGGTAGATGTTTATTTGGAGAGGACAGGTTTGCGAGGTTATGGGAAGAGAGCTGGGGAGTGGGATTGAATTGCTCTTTTTAAAGAGCCGGCACAGACTCGATGGGCTGAATGGCCTCCTTTTGTGCCGTAAGATTCTATAATTCTATGTTTACAGGGCTCTGAGGTCTGAATGATTAACATATTTTGAAAAATGGGCTCTGCAATCACATCACTCCCACCTTCGCCCAGCTCCATTGGCTCCCCATCCCCCAGAGGATCGAATTCAAGATCCTCGTCCTCACCTTCAAGACTGTTCACGGCCTTGCCCCCCCCCGCCTTTCTGAACTGCTGTCCCCTTATTAACCTCCCCACCCCCTCTGTTCAGTGGGTTCTGGCCTGCTCTGTGTACCCCGCCCAACTCACCCTACCATCGGCGGACGAGCTTTCAGCCTCTCTACTCCCACATTCTGGAACTCCATCCCACAGTCCCTTTGCCTTGTTCCCTCGCTCGCCTCCTTCAAGGCCGGCTTCAAGACCCTCCTCTTCAACTGTGCCTTCTGCTGCCCTCCGAACTTTCTCCCACCCCTCCCCACTGCCCTGCCCCTCTCCCTTGCTCAGGTCCCGTCCTGACTGTTTGGCGCCTAGGACGTCCTCCCGACGTGAAAGGCGCTCTATAAATGTAATTTTGTTGTTGTTGTTTCTGCGGCCAACAATTGTTTTCTTGAGAATCAGGCTCAGGTGTTAGTAGGTTATATAGTGCCCCTCTTTAATAATTAGTTTATTCATTCATTCATTCATTCATTCATTAATTAGTATTAAGTATTTTGCCCAGAGACTCTGGACCTCCCTTCCTCACTCCCTTCGCCTTTCCCCCTCTCTTCTACTTTCAGATCTCGGCTAAAGACCTTTCTTTGTGACTGTGCTTTTGGTCAACTTTTTCCCCCTCCCCTGGTACCAGGAATGAGGGACTTCAGCTATGAGGAAAGGCTAAAGAGGCTAGGCTTATTCTCATTGGAACAGAGAAAGTTGCGAGGAGACCTAATAGAGGTTTTTAAGATCACGAGGGGATTCGACAGGGTAAAGAGGGAAAAACTGTTTCCACTGGTGGGCGTATCAGTGACTCGTGGTCACAGATTTAAAATAGTTTCAAAAAAAAGCAGAGGGGAGGTGAGGAGAAATGTTTTCACTCAGCGAGTTGTTTGAATCTGGAATGCATTGCCTGAAAAGGTGGTGGAGGCCGATTTGATAACAACTTTTAAAAGAGAGGTAGATGTTTATTTGGGGAGGACGGGTTTGCATGGTTATGGGAAGAGAGCTGGGGAGTGGGATTAAATTGCTCTTTTTAAAGAGCCGGCACAGACTTGATGGGCCAAATGCCCTCCTTTTGTGCCGTAAGATTCTATGATTCTATGATAATAGTCACGAGTTGATAATTTGACATCTTACATCTTACGAGCCCTCACGAGGTAGGTAACAGACACCAAACATTCCTTGCCAGCCACTGGTGAGTAGCACCACTCAGCATGGAAGAGCATTGTCACAATCCAATCACCTACATCTTGGATAATATTATCGGCAATAATTATAACCAAAATCTGTGCTGTAAACTTATTTTTATGGTGTTTAGGAGAGAACCATTCTTCAACTTCATCACAATAGGGTTTAAATTCAAAGTCTGGCTTCAGAATTTGTACATGGATTTTCATGTAGTGGTGATTAGGTAAAACATTGGTTTGCCAAGACACAAAAACATGTCACTGTAGACATTGAATTTGCACAATCTTCCTCTTTTAAACACGCAACGTTGAAAGCTCCATATCTCAGTTTCTCTTTTCAACTGTGTTGTTTGTGTGTTGCTTGTGGAGGGATTAAAATGAGTACTATTGCAAAGAACTGGACAGAAGTATCAGAACAGCCTGAAACTGTTTCTTACATGTTTTGCAGGTCACATTTTGACGGAGAGCCAACTGTCATTATTATTGCATTTCTCAATTCTGGGCAACATGGTGTTGGCTCATTTACTGACATAAGTCTACCCAGTACAAGCTTGCCAGATCTGTCACGAGCAGCCTGTAGTTTTCCCTTCTGCTTTAAGGTGCCAAGGCTCTGTGATTAACCAAAAGAATAAAAGTTTTATAAATTCCTCCAGTACGCTAATCTGAACTCGCCGAGAGTTTCAGCTACTCTGTGGGTGGATTTTCATGCGGTTGAATTGATGCATTGTGCTCTGTAAGCACCTTGACTTCCGGTGCACATTCACCTTACTGGAAACTATAATAATTTCACCTAACATGTAAATTTTTTGACCAACACAGGGGATTTCCCATAAGAGGTACATGAAGCGTACAGCTTCAAAGACAAGTGGAACATCTGCTAGATGTTATCTCTCTGTCAGCATAAAGAGAACATTTTACTGCAAGTATTCTGATTTCATCTCAGTTTTCACTGGTGTGGGTAAACATGCACAGCTGAAAATGTTTCTTATATTAAAGTTTTTTACATTGGGTATGCATTTGTTATCTCCTTGTTTGTTTTCATTTGATGACGATGCTGCAGCAAATACAATAACAGATTTATGCAGCGCCTTTCACAATCGGAGGATGTCCCAAGGCACTCAACAACAATGGCTTGGCGTCCGGGGTGGGAACTGAGAGTGGCGGGCAGGGGAAAGATGACTCAAATTGTGGTCAAAAAGATAGGTCTTTTGTTCTTTAAATCCTATAGTTTGCTAAACAAAATAGCTTTACACTGTATTTTATAATTGTTAAACAGGCCCACTCCTACCATTTTAATTTTTGTTGCTATCGTTTAGCCCCCGGTGCTGGTTTGGTTGCATTAGGTTTGCTGGCAATTTACTGTTTGTTGACGTTCCATGACTGTCACGACTCTATTTATCCTGTCTCTAACTGAACGAGATCTGCAGCTCTAAGCTACATTAAATTGTCTGCCTGTGAACTGACATATTTTGGACGACTTCAGCAAGCAGCCTTGGGATTTGAATTCACAGTCTCTCCCCTAGGGAGCCAGACATTTCAACTGTTTAATCTACTCTTTCTGACAACAAGAGTAGTGGTTGTGGAACAAGCTAGTTGAAAGCCATGTACACTTTTTTTCTATCTAGAACTAGGTTGAGCAGTGCTGAAATTTAACAGAAGAGAAAAGAGAACAGTTAAAATTACTTTGGGAAGAGTTGTTGGAATGTGGGCAAATTATTGCAAATAACTCCTGAGGCTGACTGTAAAAAGGGAATTTGATAAATACTTGAGGGAAAATAATATTGAAAGCTTTGGGGAAACAACAACAAAACTACACTAGTATAGCGCCTTTCACGTCAGGAGGATATCCCAAGGTGCTGGAAGATCAGGGGAATGGGATTACACTAGGGAGCTCCAGTGACAAATTGAAAAACAAGGGGCCAATGACCTCCATCTGTTCAGGACACTTTCTGGGATTCTTGATCTGAGTGTTAGGGCTCAACGTCAAGCAGTAGCAACAACAACTTGCACTTATACAGCACCCTCCACACAGGGTAGCTTCTCAGATGTTTAACAGTGGCAGACCCTGACTTCGTACCGGAGGGGAGGGTGGGAGAAGTGGCGATAAGCAAGGTCGAAGAGGAAGGTTTTCAGACGGAACTTGAAAATACAGTGTAACAACCTCTGATTAAATAACCCACAGTAACAAAAGCCAAAATGTGTTGTGTATCTGCCTTCTGCCTTCAAATTCAAGATCCTCGTCCTCACCTTTAAGACCATTCACAGTCTTGTCCTCCACCTATCTATCTCCCCATCAGCCTGCCCATCCCCTCTGTTCAGCAGGCTCTGGCCTGCTCTGCGTCCTCCGCCCTAACCACCCTACCATTGGTGGCCGATCTTTCAGCCTCTTTGCTCCCACACTCTGGAACTCCATCCCGCAATCCCTTCGCTTCACTTCCTCCCTTTCCTCCTTCAAGGCTGGTCTTAAGACCTTCCTCTTTGACCATGCCTTTGGCTCTCTTCCTAACTCTCCCCTTCTCCCTACTCCGACCCCCACCCCCCGCTCAGGCCCCGATCTAATTGTTCTGCACCTTGGGATGTCCTCCTGACATGAAAGACGCTCTATAAATGTAATTTTGTTGTTGTTGATGTTCTGGGTCCCTGAGGGATCAGCTTTGAAGAATTTTATTTTACCCAGAAGATCAATAGAAATCTTTGGCCTCTTCCCTGCCTGAAGGACACTATATAAATGCAAGTTGCTGTTGTTGCATACACACCCAACTATAATAAACAGTATTAAACAGTCAAATGAAGTTCACATCACTGCAGAAACCTTGGTACAATACTACTTGATTCTGAGTCATGTGATACTGTATTATTTTCATTTGAATCAGAATCTGCAGGAATTCACTATTTTTATTTTTCCTTACAAAGTCCACATTCTAATACTTTGTCTGAAACGCTTTAATGTGTCATAGTCATTGCCTCCAGTAAATAAAATATGCATTATTGTGTTGTTTTTGCCTTCCAGTTTTCTGTCATTTTACATTACCATCGGTAAATATTCGCACTTCAACTTTAAGGGTGTACTGCAGATGGTTTAAACTTGTAACCATCCCCCAGCAGATTGGGTTCAAGATCTACATTCTCACTTCACTTTCAAATCCCACAACTGTCTTGCCCCACCCTACTGCTGTGACCTCTTTCAACTACTCTGACCCAGCTATATGGCCATTTTGTGCATAACAAGGAGCCACAAAAGAGTCATAATTTAAATTAATAAATTTTGGGGAGGATTATTGACCAGAACATGGGTCACGGAATTCTCAGCTTGGTTTGGATACTCTTAAACATGGTGATGGATTTTCGCATGTGTCAGACACCCAGCCGACCAAAAAAATGTCAGAGAAGTATGACAAAGGTATCTTAAAATATTGCAGAAATTAGAGTAATCCTTTATTTGACATAGTGCCTTATCCCATTGCCAAAATGCCGCAAAAGCATATTTACTGTAAAGGTTGTGATTGTATTTCTAGGCAGCCAGTTTGCCCATCGTAACGTCCCACATACAGCCATTATACATTTAATCTGGGGGTTTGTTGGTTCCCCCCTTTTCGAGAGGAATTTAACATCTAACTGAACTGATATTCATCATTCAAATGACGGCACCTGCAACAATACAGCCCCCACTCCCTCACCCCCACCCCCCACAGCCTTCTGACTCATCTGCAAATGCTTTCACATACTGCACGATGCTATCTACACTGAGGGCTGACCACAGAATATTTGTACGCTACTGAATGTGTGCAAAAAGAAAAGCACAATTCCTTTTACTTATTAACTGCTTCACTGCTAGAATTTCATCTCCTTAGCATGATTTTTTCCCCAGTGAAAATGAACTGAGCTCTGTGACTTTGTCATCAATTCTAGTTCATCTTCAATGCTGCTCTCAATGTATGTTTGAAGGGACACAAAAAATATTCCAAATATGGCCTTTCCAATTATGAGTATTAAGTTGGAATAAATTGAAACCTGTGACATATCCTAATACTGTGCAGAGTTTTCAAACAATTCAATCAGAGCTGTAGCACTGTGAACAAAGCTAAGATTCATCACCTACTCAGACATAAATAAAATACTGTTATGTTCAAAGGCATATTGATTTCCTAGATAATTAATTACCACTATGAATTAAATACCTTAATTGTTCTTCTCAATGGTGTGTTGATTGTCACTATTTACCACTTGAAGACTTGCAACATCAATTTTAAACAGATGGAATTTCAGTAATGCTGAAACTTCAAAATTTCTCCTGTCATTGGAGATATGTTCATTTTAATAACAGAAAGAAAATTGTCTTTTTGATTTGTCTTCTTCATTATACGTGCACTATATATGCGCAATTCGTGTTCGAGATTCCTGAAGCAGAACGAGTGAATCCTAACTTTGGTCATCATTTCTGAAAAATGTATTTAATCATCTCCTACATCCTTCTGACTTATCCCATAAAACAAAATGTTGGCTGTCCGGATAAGCAAAAACAATCATTCTGGATATTTCTGCTGCAATCTGAAATCTACTTTTCTATTTTCTTTTATTTATTTACTACAGCCTTTCATATGGCTCTTTGTTCTCACAATGTTTTGATTTGGTGCATTTTTGAAAAATATTTCTCTGCTTGTAATTAATAAACCTAAACATAACATTTAGAGCTCTGTCAAAACAACAGAAATAAATTACATTTGTACCGCGCCAATGACGTCAGAAGCATGAGAAAGAATAGAGTAGAAGCCTAAGAACACAAGGATAAGGAGTAGGAGTAGGCCTTTCGGCCCCTCGAGCCTGCCATGCCATTCAATAAGATCATGGCTGATCTTCTAATCTAACTCCACCTGCCCGCCTTATCCCCATATCCCTTAATCCCTTAAAAGTGCGAAAATAACTATTACATTTAAACGCTACACTTAGAATATTAAGTTCAGTTTGAGAATTATACTCCCAAAGACTGTTGCAATATCTAAACATGCAAAGTAGGGAGAAGCCAAGCTTGACCGTGAGCCGATAAGGCAAATGGACTGACAAGGTTTTTTGGGAGTATGCAATTTTTTTCACAATATAGTAAAGCAATTCTGATTGTTTTAGACTCTAAATTTAGTCTTAGCATGGTATTGAGCCAGGGTTTCTTCTTAAGAATAATATTAATAACAGTTATAATACTTACATTGGCTAGAGCACCTTTCATGACAGCAAGATGTTTTATGTCTAGGCTCGACTATGCCAATGCTCTGCTTGTCGGCCTTCCCAACTCCTCCCTCCATAGGTTGAAAATCATTCAGAACTCTGCAATTATCGCCCAATTATCCTTCCTCCCCCACATCTGGTCTCTCACCAACACCACCTTCTTCCTTTTCCGCCGCATTGCCCATTTCCGTCAATATCTCACCCCAAAAGCTGCCAAAATCCTGGTCCATGCCTTTGTCACCTCTCGGCTGGACTACACCAATATCCTCCTCGCCAGTCTCCCCTCCACCACCATTCACAAAATCCAGCTCATACAGAACTCCGCCGCCCGGATTCTCACCCAAACCAAACTTCGCTCCCCGATTACGCCAGCCCTCTCCAAATATCACTGGCTCTCTGTTACAGAGTGGATCGACTTCAAGATCCTCGCTCTTGTAATAATAATAAAAATAATAATAATATTAATAATCCTTGCATTTGATATAGCACTTTATTATGTCTTCTAGACATCTGAAAGCGCTTCACAGAATATACTATATATATGTAGATGAAAGCGGCAACCCAAGGTTTCGCCCTGCCTGGAATTAAACCAATGTCTCTCGCTTGTACAATGACTGTCCGGCGCCTTGGAAAGTCCTCCAACATGAAAGGCCTATACAAGTGTAATTTGGTTGTTGTTGTTGTAAGGCAAGTGCTCTAACCACTGAGCTACAGGACACTACATGTACGTATGTGCATGTGTGCACTTGTATCTAAATCCCTCCACTCCTTTGCACCTCCCTACCTCTCTTGTCCCCGACTCCGCCGCTCCAGCATCGGTGGCTATGCTTTCAGCCACTACACGCTGAAACTCTGGAATCCCCTCCCTCAATCCCTTCACCTCATCCCCTCCTTTTCCTTCTTCAGGTCACACCTGAAGACCTTTCTGTTCAATCATGACTACGGTCACCTTCCCCCTCCCACCGGCTCGGCCCGGTGCTTTGCTATTGTGAAGCACTCTGAGACACCGTATGGCATGGAGGGTGCTATATAAATGCATGTTGTCATTGAAGCCCGTGTCCTCTACCGCACCAAGACCCTATCACCCCCGTTCTCGCCAGACTCCACTTACTTCACATCACCCGGAGGATTCAATTCAAGTACCTAGACCTACCTTCAAAGCCCTACCTTACCTCTGCGACCTCCTAACCCCCTACCAACCTGTCCGCTCACAGTGCTCAGCTGGCTCCAGCCTGTTCAATGTTCCCCTCCCCTCCCGCCCCACCATAGGCGGGTGAACCTTCAGCCACTTTGCCCCCAATATTTGGAATTCCATCCCACAATACCTCCACCCTCCCTAGCCTCCTTCAAGTTACGCCTCAAGTGCCTCCTCTTCAACCATGCCATCAGTCACTCCACTTCCCTCCACCCTCCCCGATCTCGACCCTAGCTTGGATCTGAAACACTGACTATCCAGCGCCTTGGGACATCCTCCTAACGTGAAAGGCCGTATACAAATGTAATTTTGTTGTTGTTTCAAAGTGTTTCACAGGATACTGCAGTACCTGATCTTTATTTGGCAGGGTGAGACAAAGCAAAGTATACACTGTTGTGCTGTTCAGTCATTGTGGTTTTAAAACAATATTCTGCACTACAAACTGTAATGTGCAGTGTTCATTTGGGGTTTAATGAGGTTTAAACAGTGCTGTATTCATTCATTTTCTTTTTATGAATGCCTCATTTTAGAATCTTGATTGTTCTAAATATAAGACAAGTTATTTTTCCCTAAATTACAAGCTTTTAAGTTGCTGCTTGGCTACATTGGTAGATGAAGATAAAACAACAGAATGCCCAAATTTTGCACATGTATGCAAACTAACTAGGCAAATAACAATAACGTTAGGCTTTGAAAGAGTGCCTTATCATATCTTCAAATATCTCCAATACCTCACAGGACTTTTATTACAGTAGAGTGCAAGAGGCAATACAGTGTATATTGGAAAGCATTACATTTCCTGGCATAGTGTAGATCTATTAACATTGTGCGCTTGTTTTGATTTTTTACTATTTGGCATGAAAATAGGTCAACTAAAAGTGCACAGTTAGAAAGGGGACAAGATTCACAGAGCATGAAATAGAAGGGAGCTCATGAAAGGAATAACCTCTGAGAGATAGGAGAGAAAGAATGTTAGAGAAACTCAGAGAGTAAGAGATGCAGAGAGAGTAAAACAACAAGTTGCCTTTGTGTAGTAACCTTTTTAAAGTCACATTGTAAGGATGATATTAGAAACGGATGATAGAGAGAGTGCGGGGAATGAGGAGAAGGGAGATGACCATAGGTATGGTAAAAATTTTTAAAGTTTTTTATGATAGCGGAGGGGTGAAAGATAAATGTTGATGGAGGGAGTTTTATTGTGGGAAAAGTCTGGGCTTCTGTTGGTAACGCAAAAGTGGTGGGAGGAAAGATCAGCAGGATAGTATTTGCTGAGTGGAGAGGCTCAAGCCAGCGTCTCCACACATCGGGCGCTGCCAGCCTCAACATCCAAGGCTGCACTCTCCACCTCACAAAGCCAGTCAGGAACCTCGGCATCACGTTCGACCAAAAACTCTCTTTCCTCCCCCACATCCGTGCCTTGACCGGCACCGCTTACCTGCGCAACATTGCCAGGCTCCGCAATTATCTTACCCCCCACGCTGCCGAAACACTCGTGCACGCGTACATCACCTCAAGGCTGGACTACGGAAACTCTCTCCTCGTCGGCCTCCCCAGTTCCTCCATTCACAGGCTGCAGGTCATCCAAAACTCTGCAGCCCGTGCACTATCTCGCACCCGCCTTTGCGACCACATAACCCCCACCCTCGCCCGTCTCCACTGGCTCCCCATCCTCCAGAGGATCGAGTTCAAGATCCTCGTCCTCACCTTCAAGGCCTTACATGGCCTTGCCCCGCCCTATTTAACCAATCTACTTTCCCCCTACAAGCCCACCCGGACCCTCCGTTCAGCAGGACATGGCCTGCTCCAAGCCCCCCGCCCGAACCGCCCCACCATCGGAGTCTGGGCCTTCAGTTTTTCTGCTCCGATTTTATGGAATTCCATCCCCCAATCCCTCCGTCTCGTTTCTTCCCTTTCCTCTTTCAGGGCCGGTTTGAAGACTTTCCTCTTCGACCGTGCCTTTTGTTCCCCCCCGAATTTTTCGACCTCCCCTACGTGTTTCACCCCTTCCCATACACTCCCCTCCCAGCTCGAGTCACACGCCTCCTGTGCAGCGCCTTGGGACGTCCTCCCGACGTGAAAGGTGCTTTATAAGTGTAATTTGTTGTTGTTGTTGTTGTTGAACAAGACAGTGAGCCTGGAGAAGATCATGGGGATATCTAAGGATCTAAGGATATGAATAGATTGATGGACAATAGAGAAAGACTATGTTGAAGTTAATCTGCTCGGCAAAAGAGTTCCCTGGTGAGGCTTAACATAAGAAAGGATGGAATCAGTTGAGTTTTGAATGAGAAAAATAAAAATGGCTAAATGGGTAGGGTGATTGACAGCGTTGAAGACCATAGAGAGGATGAGAAGGTTTGGGAACCATGGTTGAAGAGTGAGAAAGTAAATGATTGGTGACTGACAAACTCATCACAGTGCAAGGATGGAGTGGCTTAGATAAGGAGTGAAGGGATAGATGGGAATTAAGTTGAATAACAATAACATGTTGCAAAGTTGGGAAACAAAGATGAACCAAAATTAGAATCTGAGAAAGAGTTAAAGAGAGAGTTAGAAAGAGAGAAAGGTGACACAATATGATAAAAATTTGGAAAACATGTTTTCCATTAGGAAAAAAATATACAATAAGATTGTTCCAAGTAATATTTTTTTTTAACTATTCTACAATTACTGTACAGCAAAGTCCTGGCTCAGAGATGAGTTATCCGGAGTGGTGTACTAGGCATGTGGATACATAAATAAATGTGACCAGGATATTGACAGCTGAGCATGGTGACCTAAATTATGGTCCAGCCTTCTGACTGCTGAGGATTGGATGCCCTAATAGAGAAACCTCCACAAGCTGCACAAACAATATTTTTGTTTTTCCCTTTGAGAAACATAACAGCCCATTTACAGATTCTGGATGGAGCCGGTGGACAGATGAAATGGACGGGGCCAGATAAAATTGGCTCGCAGGCTGCCAGTTGGATCACCCTGACTTGGATGATAGTGGCTGGTTAAGCCAGCGTCGAGTTATCAGGAGTTTGTTGTATTTAAGCAATGGGATAATTCAAAAAAGATGCGGCCTTGCTAGCATTTTGATCACTGCTGTGTAATTGGTATTATTGAGGGAACCTTAGTTTCTTCCAGAAACGAGTGCCGCAGTGGGTTTAATGACTGTTGATGGAAAACAGTGACTGTCCTCACTGCAACCATTTTCCACAACTGGTAAAGTTGCTATTTACATATTTTAATTTGCCACTTGGCAGAGTTCGGGCATTTTTACATCTGAGCTAAGCAATATCCCAAGCAGAGAGGGAAAGACATCTGGCTCATTTATGACGTGCAGAATAGATTCATTTTTATTTGAAAATAATAATGTATTCTCCTGTCCAATTGTCCTGAATCCGTCTGGGTTTGAATATTTTGCTCTTGAGGACAGAACCTTGTTTTGCTACACTTCATTTCTAAAACCTCTTCAGTGATAAGATCACTTACCACTCCAACTGTTTGCAAAAGCCAAAATCAGGAGCAGATGGTAATTTTCAGAGATCCATTGCATTAACATAGACTAGTCATTTTGTGCTGTTGGACCTGGACTAGTGGACATTGCCTGGGAAGCAGGGAGGGATGGAGGCCAGACTAAATATTGTAGATGTGGGATGGATTACTATTGAGAGCATTGTTGGTTAACTACTTTTGGAATTTGGGGTATAACTATACAACAACAAAATTACATTTGTATAACTCCTTTCACGTAGATAGGACACCCCAAGGTACTGGACAGTCAGTATTCTACACTCAAGCTGGGGGTAGGGATTAGGGAGGGTGGATACAATGGGGGAGAGGAGGTTGATTGAAAGCACAATCGAAGTAGGTGTCCTTGAGGTGGGTTTTGAAGGAGGCAAAGGATGAAGCAAGGTTGCAGAGGTAGGGTGGGAGCAAAGTGATGGAGGGCTTTGAAGGTGAGGACCAGAATCTTGAACTGTATCCTCGATGTGATGGGAAGCCAGTGGAGTAGACAGGGGTGGGGGTGATATGGTGAAGACAGCCTGGTGCGGGAGAGGGCACGAGCTGCGGAGTTCTGGATAATCTGCAGCCTGTGGAGGGAGGAGTTTGGGAGACCGACAAGCATGGGGTTTGCATATTGGAGCCTGAATGTTATGAATGCATGTATGAGAGTTTCGGCGGGTGGCAGTGTGAGACAGTGGTGGAACCAAGTGACGTTGTGGCAGTGGAAAAAGGCAGACAGGTTCATTGCATGGGGTCAAAAGAATACTTGAGGTTTGAACAAGGCATCAAGGTTCTGGACTGGCTGAGTGAGGTGGGGTGTGCATCCTTGGATGATGATGCTGTCAGCACCTGAGGTGTGGAGGCGCTGATGCGAACCAAGGAGGGCTTCAGTCTTGTTGACATTCAAATGAAGAAAGTTAGCTCTCACCCAATTAGCTTGATGTCCAGCAGATGTTCTGTCAGGACAGCAGTGGACCTGGAGTCAAGGGTGAAGGCTCAGATGTACAGTTGAGTATCATCTGCGTACATGTGGATCCCATTTCTGCAGATGATATCACTTAAGGCTGCATGTAAATGTTGAAGCGGAGGAGACCACGGACGGAGCCCTGAGGAACACCGCAGGCGGCAGTTCGGGGGCTAGAGGAGAAACATTTGTGGAGCTAAAGTGAAGGCAGTGTGAGGGGTACAAACTGAACCATTCAAGGACAGAACCATGAAGGTTGGGGTGAGAGGAGAGTCGGTGAATAAGGATGGAGTGGTCAACAGTGTCGAAGGCAACTGAGAGGTTAAGGAGGATGAAGAGGCAGAGGGAGCCCTGTTTGCAGATGGACAAAATGTAATTTGTCTCTTTGACCAGAGCTATTTCTGTGCTATGCGCACCATGGAAACACGATTGGAGGAGTTTGTGAAGGGAGTGGCGGGAGGGGAAGGCATAAAGCGGGAAGCAACAACTCATTCCAGGACCTTGGAGAGGAGAGGGGTTTGAAGATGGTGTAGTAATTTGAGGACAGGAATAGATCTACGGAGGGTTTTTTTAAGGATGGAAGTGATAACAAAGAGCAGTACATAAATTCAAGTTGTGATTGTAAAGCAGTTTTACGACAGACACCAAGAGATATTTCTCTAAGCAGTTGGTAGTTGAAATCTAGAGCAACATGAACATTTCCTCATTGTAGTAAATTCTAAAGCCTCAAATTTTCATCAAGGGTATTGAGCACGGGGTAGTTCCCAAACACTTGAAAAAGAACCGCAATGAAGCCTCGTTATAAGATGGAGAATGAACAATGGTACAGACCAGTTGGGCCAAATGGCCTGCTTCCATGCTGTAATATTTCATGTAATTCAATGCAATAAGTGTTTGGGTTCAATAAATCTGGACACGAGGCATGATAGCTGGTTTACTCCATCTGCACTCAGCCAGAAGGTTTGCCAACTTCCAGATCATCAGGGCACCACCAACATCACTTTCTCTTTCCCATTCTGCCTTCCCCCATCTTCGCAACATCACCCAACCCCACAACTGCCTTTTCCCTCAGGCCACCAAAACCCTCATCCACGCATTTATTACAGCTGGGCTCAACTACACCAACTCCCTACTTGTCGACCTTCCTAACTCTTCCCTCCACAAACTGCAGATCATCTAGACTCCGCAGCTCATGTCCTCTCCCGCACCAGGCTTGTCAGAGGGGGTGGAGAACATATCAATAGTTGGGATGGTATAACGGCCCACTTCTGGATCATTAGATACTTGTCAACATCACTTTCTGCTTTGGTTTGCTTCGGAAATTCATGATAAAATGCTTGCAGCGAAAGGACCAATGTGAAGAAATATGATCCATTGCAATTGCGTTCACTTAAGAAACAGCTTGACTAAGTAATGAGAGGACATAAGGGAAGGTATTGTGGAAGGATCAGATGAAATAGGGCTGAAGGGTTTTCTTTATCCTCTCTTGTGATTAACTGAATATGTTTTTTCTTTAAAAAAAAGTTGCTGGGGAAACTATTTTGTTTGTTTTTCAGATTCTTTTGTGTTTTGTTATATTCTTTGTTATATTCTTAATCAGAAATCTGTTTGATCAGGCACAGTAAAACTGCACTTACTAAAAACAATCAATGAATGATAATTTTGGCAAATTTCTTCCAAATTAGTCAGAAGAATCCTGATTAACGTATTTTTGCACTTTAATCTTTTGTTTGAATTTGACAGTCATTACCCAATTGTAGAGGGGTGGTGATGAACATGGATAAGTCACAGAGCTTGTCAAGTATGAAGGTGCAAAATTAACACAATTTAATGACAGGATATTTCAACACACTTAGTGTGCTACTAAATGGATCCACTCGTCTGAATTTCAGCTCCACAAGTGTTAGATAGTTTCATTGCTGACCTCTTCCCCTCCCTCACCTTTACCCCCCACCCCAATGACATTATTTAAATACAATATTGAAACAACAACAAAATTATATTTATAGAGCATCTTTCATGTTGGGAGGACGTCCCAATGTGCGGAACAGTCAGAATGGGACCCGAGCAAGGGAGAGGGACAGGGCAGTGGGGAGAGGCAGGAGAGAGTTGAAAAGGCAACAGAAGGCACGGTCGAAGAGGAAGGTCTTGAGACCGGCCTTGAAGAGGGTGAGGGAGGGAGCAAGGCGAAAGGACTATGGGATGGAGTTCCAGAGAGTTTCTCTCTGTGGGGGCAGAGAGGCTGAAAGCCTGTCCGCTGGCGGGTCGGGTGGGGGACATGGAGCAGGCCGGAGCTCGCTGAACAGAGGGGGCAGGGAGATTCATAGGGGAGAGGTGGAAAGGTTGCTTTCATGAATGGCCTTGAAGGTGAGGACGAGGATCTTGAATTCGATCCTCTGGGGGATGGGAAGCCAGTGGAGCCTGGTGAGGGTGGGAGTGATGAGGGCACAGAGCCTGTTGCAGGAGAGGACTCGAGCTACAGAGTTTTGGATGATCTGCAGTTTGTGGTAGTTGGGGAGGCCGGCAAGGAATGATGTGCCGAAGTCAAGCCTTGAGGTAACAAACGCACGTGTGAGGGTTTCGGTGGCCAGAGGGGTGAGGCAGTAGCAGAGTAGGGCAATGTTGCAGACATGGTGGAAGGCAGTGCTGATCAAGGCATGGAAATGTGGGAATAGGACAGTTCATTATCCTTACAGTTCATTGCCAGTATTTATCACCAAACTAGAGGGAGAACCAAATTGTTCAATCGCTGAAAACAGAGATTAGATCAAAAAGTGTTTTCATCCTCGTTTTAAGATATTTTAATATTCCTGGTATCCAATAGAAAAACCTCAACTGCAGAATTTTCTAATGTAAACTGATAAAAGCTTGAAAACACAGCAGGGAAAGAAAACACAGCAGGCAAAGCAGCTCTGTTGGATGCATCTTCCAAGCTGAAATAGTTGCCAATTGTTTTAGCTGCTGGAAGTAAAAAATATTTTTTTTATAGCACCTTATGTCAAAATGTCTCACAGAAATTAAATTACTGCCAAGTGCCATGATAAACACATGTTACTTTGGTTGCTTCCTGAGAAAAACCATTGGTTGATACACAGGATAAAAGACACGCAAGTCATTCTAAATATCACAATGGTGCCAATCTTAGTGAAGCTTGCAGAAACAAGGTGTTGAAGATCTGATGGCACTATTTGAAAAGAGGAGAGCTTCTCCCAGTGTTCTAGTCATCAACAACAAAATTAGATTAATGGAGCGCCTTTCATGTCTAGAGGACGTCCCAAATACAACAGTACACCACATAAATTGGATATTTAGCACACGGCAGTTTGAGGCATTTTGCTGCACAAATGATTGCTCAAGCAATGAGTCACTAGATTTGATAGCAATTTGAGACATTTTGACATTATAGGTGCATATAAAATACAATCTTTGTGTGTTCTTTATAGCTCTGAGTATGTAAATGTACTGAAGTTTCCTGTTGAAATATAATCTTGGAAACAGATGAAAACAATTGAGTAAATATTCATAACTCAAGCCCAGAGGAAACCTCAGAGATTAACTGAAATGTTTTGCAATTGGGAAACAATGGATATTACTGCAGGGGTTAGTGACCCAACCTCCTTCAATTGTTTCAAATGAAAGTCAAGGGAGTCCAATTCGCTCCCATCAACATAATGCAACTTTGGAAAAATATAGCTGTAGCCATAGCTTCCTTGCACTTTCTGGTTGTTAGGTGAGACATGTTGCTGCTTTCACCCAAAATACAGTCACTCCACTTTACAGTATATTATGTGAAACTCTGAAACATCCTTCTGATGTGAAAGGAACTGTTCCAAATGTAATTATTATATTGTGCCTTGTCTCCTCTGTCTTTATCTGAAACCTGCCAGGCTTAAAAGCAATTCTGGCATGGCCACAATCTATAAAGATACAAATAGAGTAAAGAAGAATAGTGCAGAGATAGAAAAGGAAAGAAGAAAGAATATGAATGGGGAAAAGAGTGACACAACAACAACCAAAATTACAGTTATATTGAGTCTTTCACATCAGGAAGATGTCCCTAGGTGCTGGTCAATCAGTGTTTTGGATCCGAGCTGAGGTTCAGGATTGGGGAGGGTAGAGAGGGAGAAGAAGGATGACCGAAGGCATGGTTGAAGAGGAGGGTATTGAGATGGGGGACGTCAAGCAGGCTGGAGTTTGCTGAGCGGAGGGAGAGGACAGATTGGTAAGGGGTTAGGAGGTCACATAAGTAGTGGGGAGCAAGGTGATGGAGGGCTTTGATAGTGAGGACCAGGATCTTGAACTGTACCCACTGTGTGATGGGAAGCCAGTTCTGTCAGACGAGAATGAGGGTGATAGGGTCGCAGAGCCTGATGCAGGAGAGTTCATGGGCTGCAGAGTTCTGGATGATCTGAAACCTGGAGAGCGGAGTTGGGGAGACCGACAAGCAGGGTGTTTGTGTAGTCAAGCCTGCAGGTTATGGATGCATGTTTGAGGGTTTTGATGTCATGCGATAAGAGACAGTGGCGGAGCTGTGATGTTGCGGAGGTGGGGGAAGCAGAGCCAGTCCAGGCATGGATGTGGGGTAGAAAGGATAGTTGAAGGTCAAACAAGAAATCAAGATTCTGAACAGGCTCGGTGAGGTGGAGTGTGCATGTTTGGATGGTAATGTGGCACTGCCTGTGGTGTGGAGGTGCTGATGGGAGCCAATCAGGAGGGTCTTGGTCTTGTTGACATTCAGCTGTAGTTAGCTCTCATCCAGGACTTGATGTCTGACAGCATTCTGTCAGGACAGCAGTGGTCCTGGAATCGAGGATGGAGGCAGAGAGATAGAGTTGGGTGTCATCTAACAAAGTATTTTAATTAAAATTATGCATTTGATGCTTTGTGTTGTTGGTTCAGTAATAATGTATTAGTATAACTCTGAAACTGTAACATAGCTCTATAGACAACAACAACAATTTACATTTATAGAGCGCCTTTCACGTCGGGAGGACGTCCCAAGGCGCTGCTATCCTACTACCCCAACCTGTCGCTGTGCTATCTGAGCACCAGTTGCTCACTCACTCAGTTAATACTGACCTGCCTCATATCCTTCACCCAATGCACCCCAACACCAGGCTCCCTGCTTCCAACAGATTGTCTTCAACATCCTCACCCTCACTTATAAATTACTCCACACTCTGTGACCTTCCCCTACTCCATTCCTCCGCACACCCCTTCCGCTCAGATTGCGATTCGTCTCCCCCTCACCCCGTGCCTCCAGTGGCTGTGGTTTTAGCTACAATACCTGTAATCTCTGAAACTCCATCCTTCTACCCCTCTGTCTCATCTCCTCTCTATTTGTATTCAAATGTCATCTAAAAGTTTACTTTAAAAAAAACTGTACCTATAGTCAACCATCCATCCTTGCCCTCTACCTCTCTCTCAGCATCTGACCCCGACTTCGTGAAGCGCTTTGAGATATTACCATATAGAATCCTGTAGCTTAGTGGTTAGGGCACTTGTCTCGCAAGCAAGTGATCCTGGTTCTATTTAGGATAGGGGTAAATTTGGGGCAACTTTCCTTACCTAACACACCTTTGTTTACCTATTAACGAGGTAGGTAAACAACTGGGTGAAATTGTTAGTTGATTGGCAGATCGCTTTTCCGAGGATAATAATCGATAAAAGAAAATGATAATTTGGTCACTCAATTTGATTACAACTGTTGTGGGACTCTGCTGTGCACAATTGGTTGCCGTGATTTGCCCACAAATATAGTCAATTCACTTTACGGTATATTCTGTGAAGCGCTTTGAGATGTCTAGAAGATGTGAAAAGTGCTATATTAAATGCAAGGATTATCTGTGTTAGAATAATTATTCTAATACTTTATACAGTGTGCTGAACAAACACAAGTTGTTTTGCTACATTCTGCAACCTTGTTAAATACAAAAAGCTTTGGAAGGTTTCCTTCGGTTTGTACAATGATTTCTGCACCTCCATCCAAGGTCTCCACACTTCTCAGACCCATTTGAATCTGGCAAAAATCGCAATTCAACTTATTGTTTCCATATTTTGTTGAATATGTTTTCAACTATATGTTTATACTGGAAAACGTACAGAAAATGTTAGCAGTAAAATAGAAATGTTTGGCATAACAATCTGAACTTCATATGGGAACACTACAAATTATTGCCACATTTATCCTGTGCCTTTGCACCCTCCAGGTATTGAGTTTAGGCTATCCAAATCTATTAGATTTCAAGCCCTACCTTTTAGAATAAGAGTTTCATCCCATCATCTGGGCTAGATTTGACATGGGGCCCAGAGGAGAAAGATTATTGAGAGGTATTCTACTTCACTGATTAAACTAGCGTATATTTCAATGTGCCTTTATAATGGAAGGTCCAAATAATTTCAGAAAAGCTCCTAATATTCCAAGCCAGTTTATCATCTAGATCTTATATTATAAAGATTAGTATTTAGGACGCACACTCACATACTCCATTATGCAACATACAAATGATCTCGTCAAGGCAATTATTCTAATTCAATAAATCTCATCACAATGTTTTATTTCCTTTGAATATTCGCCAAGGCAGATGTCCAAACTACGTGGGATTGAAGAAATTGGTAGGGAATAGCTGCCAAAATGATAAACACAAGTAAATTTATTTAGAAATAGATCATGTAAAAGATAACCTGACGTCTTACTGAAAATAATGGTCAGCAGTTAAATATATTTTTCCTGTACCAAAATTTGGAGAGAAAGTTCTGATTGTTTCTGAAAACATCTCCTTTGAAATATCACTTGTAATATCTCTTGTTACCCTACTCCCTCGGCTTCTGACTGTTTCTTTGACAACTCTGATTTGCTTCATGCTTCTCAGCTGATCTGCCCCCACTCTTTAAAGCTACTGACTTCTATTTTTTTCTTAATTATGTGCTCCCTCTCAGTGACATCATCCACAGACAGTGGGTCAAGTTCCACATGTATGCAGATGACACCCAAATCTATTTCTCCTTAATTGCATCCCCAGTCTTACCGATATTCTGACTGACTGCTTGTCTAGCATCAAGGCCTGGATGAGCTCCAACCATCTGCAGCTGAACATGTGTTGCATAATGTTTTAATGACATAAGTGACAATTGAATATGGACATGCAAGTATAAAAGGATTCTGGGAAGAATGACCTGCAGATTTGAAAGAGGTTGACTTGTAAAGTTTGAATGAAAGGACTGAGTAAATCTACATTGCACTTTGTGGATTAAATAACATTACAACATGGACAAGATGGAAACCTTACTCTTTGGCTACCATTAACATCTTAATGTTAATGGGTTCTGAACTTCCTAATTTCCCTACCGATCCCACAGACAAATCAAAACTGTACACAACCTTATTATCAGGTTTGATCCCCAATCATCTCTCCTACCACACATCCGGTCCCTGTCCATAACTGCCTTCCTCCACCTCTGCCATATTGTCTACCTTTGTTCCTATCTTACTTCAAATGCTGCTGCAACCCTCATTAATGCTGTCGTCACTTCCCACCTAGATTTTTCATGTACACTCCTCAGCTCCACTATAAACAAGGTACAAATGATTCAAAACTCTACCACAAGCCTCTGCATCTCCATTAAGTGAGTTCTTGCAAAGCCTCACTAGCTCCATATTGCAGGATTCATTGAGCCGAAACCTTGGGCAAGTTTCCTTACTCCACATGTCTAATAATAATCTGTAAAAAAAAACAACACAATAATAAACATTGGTCATTTTCAATCCACGACTGTTTGTGGGACACTGCTGTGCACAATTGGCTGCCGTGCTTCATCCACAAATATCCAGTGAATTCACTTTACAGTATATTCTGTGAACCGCTTTGAGAGATCGATAAGATGTGAAAAGCACTATATCAAATGCAAGGATTATTATTAGTATTACAAGATTCTCGTTCTCGCTTTCAAATCACTTCACAGCCTAGCACCTCCTTATCTCCTATTTGCTCGCATCTGTAGCCCTTGCTCAGCTGGGTTGATTCTTCTGCATGTCCCACATTCCCTCCACCCCACCAAGGGAGGTCATGGTTTCAGCCACAATGCCCCAAATCTCTGGAACTCCCTGGCTCAATCCCATCATCTCGCACCCCCCCTCCCCCCTCCCCACCCACTCCATATGCCCATTCTTCAAATCAAACTGACCACTTTGACATGCCTTCAGTCACTTTCCAGCTGAGCATCAAACCATACATTCAGTAAAAGCCCCAAGATGCTATCTGTATGAAGATCCTGCATAAATGCAAGTTGTTATTCCTGTATTATGAACATATTTTCAATCTAGCACTTAAAATTGTCCTACATTCCATAATAGTCTACTTTGTCCATTGATCTCCCATGTGGAACATTATTAAGTACCTTTTGAACATCTAAGTGGATAAGATACCCAAGCTTTTCCGTTATTTACAAAGGCAGTACTGTACAGTAATATCTTTGAAAATCCCCAGATAGGTACTGCAGAATGACCTTCTCTGCCTGAATCAATCTAGCCAACTTTTCTTAAGAACTGTCTTTCCAGATGCTCCCGCATTGAAGAATGTAAAATTATTCGGAAGATTTTGCTGCCTACAAGTAATGATAAAAACTGTTCCATAATTTCCATAATTTCAAATAGAGAAATAACTTCTCTATTTGAAATAACAGAGTTATTTTTGCCACTTTATGCGACATCCAGAATCTGTTAAGAATAATAATAAATAATCATTGCGTTTGATATGGTGCTTTTCACGTCTTGTAGATGTCTCAAAACGCTTCACAGAATATACTGTAAAGTGAATCAACTGTATATTTGTGGGCGAATATAGTGAGCATCTAAACATATTAAGAGAGTTGTTCATTATCACAAGTAAATAGAAAAAATAATAATAAAGTGTGAATGGAAAATGATGTACTGTAAATGGAAGAAAATCTGAAGTAAAAATATAAAATGCTGGAAATCCACAGGCAAATATACACAACGGAAATCTTAATTCCTATTCCTAAACCCATTCTGTTTGTTAAATTGCCAGCAATAGTTAAGGGAGTGAATGAAAATTGTGGATAAAAATATCTTTAAAGCCTGCCTTCAAGACAATTTTGAGGCTGACAAACCCCACCCTCCCACCAATTCAGAAACAAAGGAGGTTTCTATCTACCTCATGGCAGTGGGCTTACAAATATAGCACATCATTGTCCTTCAGGTGTTTGAAGACCTTAAGGCTTTGGATCTGGCAGCATCACACTGCTGCGCTATTCCAACTGTCTGGGCTCCTCTCCAAATCCTTCTTGGGATCACAATCCCCTGCTCCCTGCTCACAGTCATGTGCCACCTGCTCTCCTTGTAGCTTGAACGATCAGCCATGGCCTCAAACGGTTCCACTGTGCAATCTACATGTGGAGACCCATACATTAGACATATTCTAGACATAGTGCCTTTGGTTGTGGAGAAAAAATTGGTTATCTGAGTAGGTTGGGAGTCCTATAGCTCAATGGTTAGATCACTCGCCTTGCAAGCATGAGACATGTGTTTCCAATCCAGGCAGGTCAGGGCGAAACCTTGGGCCAGTTTCCTTATTCCACACGCCTAATAATAATCCATGCCAAAAAAATAAATAAAAATTGGTCATTTCAATCCAAGACTGTTGTGGGACATTGCTGTGCACAATTGGCTGCCGCATTTCATCCACAAATATACAGTCAATTCACTTTACAGTACATTCTGTGAAGCGCTTTGAGACGTCTAGAACACGTGAAAAGCGCTATATCAAATGCAAGGATTATTATTATGATTATTACTCCTGATCTTTGTACATCGATGTCTGCTGGAATGATCTTGCATGTGGATAATTGGCTGAGCATAGCTTCCAACATCTGAAAAAAACAATCAGTAACACAACCCACCAAACAACTGAAGGACGCAAGGTTTCAACCATGTGTTCCATGTCATGGTTTAACTTTGTGCAATCTTTCTGTCCCTCAATATAGATTTGGACATTCCCTTCCAATTCACAGCTCCTAGACGCTACCCTTCAGTGAAGGCAATATATAAATCAGAATATTGATCTGGATAAAGGTGTACATCCAATCAAATCTCTCCAGAACATACACCCTACTGTCCCCTCATCAATGCATCAAGTTTCTTTTTTAATGATTCTAGTATTCTGGCCTCTATCACCTTTCCTGGCAACCTGTTCCAGTTGTTGATTACCCTCTGCATAAAGATAAAACATCCTGGTATCTATCCTAAAAACGCTCTTTTCAATTCTAAACCTATGTCCGCTTGTTCTGTTGCTTTGATGCCTCCTAAAGTATTGATTTAGGTTTACTTTTTCAATCCCATTTAAAATGTTATACACCTCTCAAAGTTGACTTCTCTCACGACTGAAAAGCCGTAGTTTGTCCATTCATTATTATCTCATATGTTGTTGTGGATTGAATAGGTTCTGACTGTGCTCCAGGACAGATGAACCAGAGCTTTCTGTTCTTCCAGCATCTTGGAACATTCTCCCGATGTGAAAGGCGCTTTATCAATGGAATTTGTTGTTGTTGCTGTGCTGCAATGGTGAATCTGCATATGTGGCCTTGTCTATCAGCTTTTTGTGTTTTAATTCTCTGCACTCCACAAATATTTTCCCGCTGTTGGACCTATGTTTTCACCTAATACTGATAGTATTAACAAGTTAGCTGAGTTTGTTAGAAGTGCAATAAAATCGAAGGGGAGCTAGTTTTGCTCAATATTCCCACCAGCAATAGGCAAAAAAACATTATAGATCTTTCTTTACAACAAGAAATCCTTGCTTTTTTTTTCCCCTGGTACTTTCTTTTTCTGCAGTTGACAACTTCAATGAACTTAAGGAGATGTGGTAGCTCTGTTGACTTTGATGAAGTCAGTTAGGTGCTTGGGAGTAACCTTGGAGCCAAAGCTGACTGACTCCAGCAAAGATTAGTACTGGCAAATGTCCAACAGAATGCACGGACTATGAAAGGAAGAGATTATTTTGTAATGCACTTTCCTTAAATTTCTTGTTGAAGGACTCTGACCAAAATCACTCTTGAAGTAATACATTCCAGGGTGATGGCTGAATTATTTTATTTCCCATCTAACCCTACCCTGTGCATTTCTTCCTTGCTCACCCTAGCACTTGTGTTATGTAATACATATGCAGTATGTGGTAATAATAGTAGTCCTTGCATTTGATATAGTGCCTTAAGTTATCACGTCTTCAAGGCGCCTCAAAGCACTTTATTTTGTTGGCGAAACACAGCAAATTGCACACAGCAGGGTCTCATAAACAGTTGTGAATTGAGTGACCAATTAATTTTTTAAAAGTAATTATAAGCTATTCATCCATTGACTAACAACCAGTATCCTACTTAATGCCAGGTAAACAGAGGTGTGTGGAGTAAGGAAATTTGACCAGCATTTCACCCTGCTGGGAATCAAACCGAGATCCCTTGCTTGCAAGAATATTTTGCCCACAAAATATAGTCAATTCACTTTACAGTATATTCTGTGAAGCACTTTGAGATGTCTTGAAGACTCAATAAGGCGTTATGTCAACTGCAAGGTTTATTATTATTATATATTGATTGATTTGTTTTATTTTTAGATTAATGTAGTCTTAGTAACTTTGTTTTCAATTTCTTGGAAAAAAAACTTGGTAAGTCTATGATTGGGATCAGTATTGAAATAATTAGCGATAGATGCAAAGTAACATGAATAAATGGTCCACAAATTGTCCTCATTGGATCAATAATAGTGTGCTCATTGGATCATTTACTCATCTAACTTTACATCTATCCCTAATTCTTTTAAAACTGAGGAGAGCAAATAGGATAGTAAAGATAAATAGGAGGGTGAAAATCTACGATGGGCTGCCACATTCCCTTCTATCTCTGCAACTTTCTACCTCCCTACCATCCTGCCCACTCACTCCACTCAGCGGGCTCCAATCTGCTTCACGTCCCCACTCGCCTGCCCCACCATTGGCAAGGGTAGCTTCTGCCACTCGGCCCCCACCCTCTGGAACTCCAACCCATAGTCCCTCTGCCTCCTCCCTTCCTTTACCCACTTCAAGACATATTATAAGACCCTCCTCTTCAATCGTGATTTGAATCACCCTCTTTCCGCCCGTCATCCCCCCGCCCCAATCCCAACCCCCAACTTGGGTGTGAAACACTGATTGTTCACTACCTTAGGACGTCCTCCCGACGTGAAAGGTGCTATACACATGTAATTTTGTTGTTTTTGTATTATCTGTAGATGGCGTGGTTTTGCTGGCTAAATAACTTGTTCTTGTTTTATTATGTGCTTCAATGCAAGGATATTTTTAGTGAATGTCCGATCTGAGCTAGGGTTTAAAGAGGAAGAGCAGAATACACATAGTCTGTGTGTGATTCTTCAATATTCAGGAAATGCTGCTGAGTTGCTCTGAGGTACCCAGTGACTAGTTACAGAACATGATTGATAAGACTAGACACGGGTCACCTATCTCTCCTCTGAGTCGCAAATGACTTGTGGTGCTGCGAAACCTAAAGGGAGAAAAAATTGCTTTTTGACACTGAATTATTACATCTTAAAATATGCTGGTAAGAATATGATTGTTCCCCCACCCGTTATATTTGTCAATTTGTGTGGTGCAAAAAATTCTCAAGAATTGTTTATAATCCATTTTTGTAACATAATAAAAATAATAATAATTTGATATAGTACCTTATCACATTGTCGAGATATCTCAAAGCGCTTCACAGGGTTTACTGTGAAGCGTTTTGCACTATTATTTTCAACTGAATAAAATAAATCTACTCAGGTGGATTTTTTCATCAAAGTGTTATGAAACTCTCACATTGTGATTGTATTTTTACCTGACTTTATTTCAGTTGGATCATAGGGTATCCATATATCCTTTCCAATTGCTTTAGGTCAGCTTTGCCAGAGATAACCTGCAGTTTATCCTTTTCTTTTCATTTCTTTGTTGCATTGATTTGATATTCTCCCTAGGAGGTATTGTGTTTGAGCACTTATCCTGCAGCTTCATTGTATACTATTTTCCTGTAATGTATTGCCTCATTATTATTTCTGGAGAACTTTAGATTGTTTACCACCTGCGGTTCTCAAGTACAGTATTTATTGTAATGTTTTAAGAATCGTCATCGTGAAAAGCAAGTTGAAAGTAATCCCTGTCCAAACTTTTTGAACCATGTACATTTGCAAACTTTTAAAATGGAAGATACTATCTGAAAATTGCTTTCTTAAATTCATTGGAACGGGAGGAACATCGGATGGTTTGAAGTGATCAAGGTACTCAAATTGTTACTGAGAACATTTAGAGACTTGTTGTAAAATACAAAAACCCAACTTTTAATAGTGTCTTATAGCATAAAAATGTCTCAATAATGCATCAAATTTGTTTTGTCTACCTGGTTGTACCTATTCGAGTCTGTTGAGTACTAAACGACAGTTGATTGTAAGCATCAAAGATTGTAGCTCTGATCTCTCAACAGCCAAACTTGTAGTCAACAACAATAGAATTACATTGATAGAGCACCTTTCATGTTAGGAGGACATCCCAAGGGGCTGAAAATAGTCAATTGTTCCATTCAAATAACTTAGAAACACATTACTGAAGGAGTCAAATGGTGACCCAGTGTTACTCATTATTTTTACTGCCATTGTTAAAGCTCCCTTTCGAACAGAGGGATTCAAAGCTTGTATAGCTGCTGTCAAAATTGACAGGCCTCAAGAGATAACATTCAACACTCTAAGAAAGCAAGCAATGATTACAGTTACCTCTATCTCTCCATAAATGTTTCTTCATATTATTGTGGAAATAGATGAACACTATAGCTTACTAAAACAGTGTATTAGCCTGCTCTTGTACCCAGGTAAACATAGAAACCACTTTTTGTTCATTTGAAAGATCTTAAGCCAAAGAACAAAGGTTGTTGGTGATCTATAAATCAGTTTTCAACTTCGTACATGGAATTCATATACTTACAGCATAGAAGGAGGTCTACTGCGTCTGTGTTAGCTTCCAGAAAGAGTAAAACATTTAGTCCTGCTTCTTTGCCCTTTCCCTATTTCCTTTTCATTTTTTTGTTCTTTTTAAGACATTTGTCCAATTCGATTTTGAAAACTATTATGTATAATCCTGAAAAGGGTTCCCTGAAGTGATTGAAGAATTGAATTGTTTGACCAGCCAGGTTTCTGACTTGTGCAGAAATCCATCGCCATGTGTAAAAGTATCCAAACCTGAATGAGACTCAACACATATATGTCAACGTATGTATAGAAATTGGAAATAAAGCATATATTCTCTCCTCAGAGACCCGCGCTCTGGTTGTCTAATTATGGAAGGCATTAGGCACAATTTGGGGAGATTCAAGGTACTCCAGTTTAACCAAAAACCAAATCTTACCATCTTGAGCAGTTTTTGTAAAGCTTCCCACTGCTTGACCAGAGAGGAACACCTTACCTGTTGGGGCTTTGGTTGTAGGGTTAACAGGAACTAGGTACGAAAACTCCCTGGCCCCAGTAGCTGATCTTTCGCACCAATTGCTGCTGATGAGCCAGGCTGGTGTACTAGTCATCAGTAGAGTACTACAGACCCACCCGGCTCAGGAGCTGCACGATTGAGATTCCCACAGAGAATTAACTCAATTACTCAATTACAACATTATCTTGCAAACAGCTTAGCCCCCAAAGAAACCCTGTTTGCGTTCTCCATCACCCCGGAGGATAGACACTGAAAAAGAAACATTCATATATTTAATATGTCATGAGGATGTCTCAGAGTGCTTCACAGAATATACTGTACATAAGAACATAAGAAATGCAAGACGAAAAAAGACCAAGGTCTATCTAGTTTGACTTCCACCTTCCTAGCAGTCAGTTGCACATATGTCCCAAACTACTTATGTACTATATCCCATAATGTTATTGCCTAAAAGAAAACTAGCTAATCTGTGTTTGAAAGAATCAACACTTCCTGCTTCAACCATTTCCCTAGAGAGCCTGTTCCACAGGTTCACTATTCTCTCACTAAAATAGTGCTTGCGTAGATTTGTTCTGAATTTACCCACCTTCAATTGCACGCTGTATCCTCTGGTTCTACCATTCTGGACAAGTTAAAACAGCCCGTCATGTAATGTTGTCTCGCCCCTTTAGAATATTAAAGACAGCAATCATGTCACTATAACAACAACAACAACAACATTATAGAATGCCTTTCACATCGGGAGGACATCCCAAAGCGCTGAACAGTCAGTGTTCGGGACCCAAGCACAGTGGAGGAGCAGGGGATAGGGGAGGGGAGAGAGAGGTGGGAGAGCGACAGAAGCTATGATCAAAAAGGAGGGTCTTGAGATCGGCCTTGAATGAGGCAAGGGAGGAAGCGAGGTGAAGGGAGTGTGGGATGGAATTCCAGAGTGTGGGGGCAGAGAGGATGTGTAGTGATTGTATTTTGTAGGCAAGTGTGGCAGCCAATTTTTGCACATGTCCCACAAACAACCATGAATTGGATGATCAATTTGTAAGCCAGTTTGTAGGGATTGTCGGCCAGGACACTGGTTGGTTATTTGACATCTGACGAGCACAGGTTTGAGACACCACTCGGTGTATAGCAGGTATCAGGAACTCCCAACAAGAACATAAGAACATAAGAATTAGGAGCAGGAGTAGGCCATTCGGCTCCTCGAGCTTGCCCCGCCATTCAATAAGATCATGGTTGATCTAGTCTAATTCCACCTACCCACCTTATCCCCATGTCCCTTTATCCACAAGAAATCTATCAATCTCAGTCTTGAATAACTGAGCATCTACAGCCTTTTGGGGGTAGAGAATTCCATAAATTCACTACCCTCTGAGTGAAGACGTTTCTTCTCAACTCAGTGCAAAAGGGCTGACCCCTAATTTTAAGTCTGTGACCCCTGTTTATAGTTTCTCCAACCAGGGGAAAAAGTCTCCCACTATGTATTCTGTCGTGCCCCTTAATAATCTTATAGGTTTCTATAAGATCACCTCTCATTCTTCTATATTCCAGAGAATATAGGCTTATATTCTCCTCCTATACAGGTCTCCTGGTGAGCAGCATAGATCAGAATGAAATACATGAGAGAATTATCACCATCCTCCTGCTCACATTTCAGACATGTTATTGCTCATTGAACATTAGCTCTATTATTTCGATGTGCAGAGCTTCAATAGCAGCTGCTTACCTCTTTGCTTACCTCTCCCATCAAGCTGAATACCAAACCCTGAATATATGTTAATGCTGATGAACATAGATTCTAGGTACTGCACTCCAGCAGCCATTATCTTGGGCCTCCGATACCGTGATATTCGAGAGATTCATAAACCAGCCTTACTCAACACCAACTTTATGCAAGTCCTGTGTCCAGCAATATCTCACCCCCAAAAACCGCTGAAAAACCTTGGTCTATGCCTTTGTCACCTCTCGGCTGGACAATTCCAATGCCCTCCTCGCTGGTCTCCCCTCCACCAAAATCCATCAAATTCAACTCATTCAAAACTCTGCCGCCCGCATTCTCAACCACACCAAACTTCGCTCCCCCATTACCCCAGTCGTTGCCAGACTTCACTGGCTCCCTGTCCCAGAGAGGATCGATTTCAAGACCCTCACCCTTGTTTTCAAATCCCTCCACTCCTCTGCAGCCCCCTACCTCTCCAACCTCTTCTCTCCTCAAACCAGCACTCATTGCCTTCGCTCCACTGGGTCTGGCCTTCTCCGTGTCCCCCTAATCCTCCGCTCCACTATCGGCAGCTGTGCCTTTAGCCACTATGCCCCAAGGCTCTGGAACTCCCTTCCTCACTCCCTTCACCTTGCCCCCTCTCTTCCCAGTTTCAGGTTCCAGCTAAAGACCTTTCTCTTCGACCGTGCCTTTGGTCATCTTTCTATCCCTGCCCCTGGCTCGGTCCCAGGATCCATTATTGTGAAGCGCTCTGAGATGCCGTCCAGCATGGAGGGCGCTATATAAATCATCGTTGTTGTTGTGTGAGGGGCTTTGAAAATCCATGTCCTTGTGTGAGTTTTATTTTACAGAATCTCTTTGAAGAATTACATAACAGACTATAACAGACTTCAAAGTTTTTCAAATTTAAAGCCCTCCACAACCTCGCCCTACCCTATATCCATGACCTCCTATCCCCTTACCAATCTGCCCACCCCCTCCATTCAACAGTCTCTGGCCTGCTCCACCCGCCCAACCATTGGCGGGCAAGCCTTTAGTCACTCTGCCCCCAACCTCTGGAATTCCATCCCGAAGTCCCTCCACCTCGTACCCTCCCCGGCCTCCTTCAAGTCTCGCCTCAAGACTCTCCTCTTCGATGAACCCATCGGCAACTACTTCTCCACAACCTATATCCTCAGCTCGGGTCGAAAGCAGTACCTGTCCAGTACGTTGGGATGTCCTCTGACATGAAAGACATGAATGTACATTTCATACAAATGTAATTTTGTTGTTGTTGTTAAGAGTGAATTTAACAATTTGCCAAATTCTGGACCTTATCAAATGCTGCATAGAGTAAATCTGGACCTGAGTGGAATTTGTCTCTGTGTTAAATTTGTCAATATTTGCAAAGATGACATTAATAAGAAACAACTAACTTTAGCATATGACTGCTGTTTAAAGAATGATGGTTAAGTTAACATAAATTCTCCTCATATTTCCTTACAAAATGAGGTAACCCAGACTAGAAAAACATAACAAGGTACAAACAATTCCATCTATATGTTGTTTTTAAAGAAAATACATTAGAATGATAGCAAAATAATAATGTATTCTATACTATCTACAGGCTCCCCCTACTGGAAATGTTACATTTAAGTAGATTACTATTATATTGGCTGATTAAGATTACAAACAGCTGAAAATGCATATTGACAATTCTGTCAAGTAATGCGATCAGGGAGAGCTGGGAACTATTATATTGTCATCATTATTCACCTATCAGGCAATTTTAAATCATAAAACTATGTCATGATTATTTGAATTGGATTTGTTCTGATATATGATGAACAAAAGTCTGTATAATTATTGCTGGTGACTCTGTTGTTCATACACGAGGTTAGCAAGGGATGAATTTACGCGATGTCCTGGTTCATCTAGTGTGTGTAAATGTCTTGTGCTCATGAGTACCTCAAAAATGTTAAATCTGCACTGCAGTTCTTGCCAGATAGTGCCATTGATGTTGTCCATAAGACTATTCCTCCACAATTATTATTAAAGAATTTGAATTTGTAGTCAAGGCTGACACTCCAGTGTAGTGCTGGAGGAATACTACTTTGTTGATGGTGATGAGATGTTAAACCTGGGTCCCGTCTAACTGTTCAGATAGATGTTAAAGGTTCCATGGCACTATTTGAAAAGAGAAGGGAGTCTCCCTCAGTGTCCCCGCCAAGAATCCCCCAAATAAAATTGGTTACTCACTTTATGACTGTTTGTGGGATATTGCTGTGCAAAAATTGCCTGCCATGTTCACCTACAAAATACACAGTAGCTTCACTTCACAGTAAAATCCTGTGAAACTTGTTGAGATGTCTTGATGATGTGGATATCAAATGCAAGTCTTATTCTAAGGATTACCATTGTTAACTTTGTATATTTCAGTTATTATTTCAACTGCTTTGCCAGTCATTGGTGCATCTGACAGTTCAAATTGTTTCTTTAATACAAAGCAGACTTCTTAACAGCAAACTTGCTTTCTTGTAAACAGCCACACCTCAAACCAGTCACACCCTGTCTGTGTTTCTTCCTCAGGAAGTAAGCTTTGCCCTTTTTATGCAACTGACATAAGCAACGTTAATTTTAATACTGAGTATGTGGTGAGGGTTAAGACTACCCAATTCAACCTTGTAGGTGATGTACAGAATTATGCTTGTTATCCAAATTACAGTCACACGTGATTTTGAAAAATCAGATAGGGCACTAAGACCTCAAACATGTGGCAATATTTTCACTTCAGAACTTTTTTTTTTGTTGTGCAGCAAAACAAATGCCATTATTTTCTGAAGTTATATGTTACCACAATTGCATTTATATTTGGAAAGTAGATTACACCATCAGGTAATTTTGTTTTCAAGTTGTATGCTGGACATGCATAGACTGTAAAATATATTTCTTTGTTTTTTTACAACAACAACAAAATTACATTTGTATAGTGCCTTTTAGGTTGGGAGGAAGTCCCAAGGTGCTGGACAGTGAGTATTTCAGACCCAAGCTGGATCGGGGAGGGTGGGGGGGATTTAGGATGACCGATGGGACTGTCGAAGAGGAGGGTTTTGAGGCGGAACTTGAAGGAGGCTAGGGAGGGGGTGAGGCACAGATGAAATTCCAGAGATTAGGGACAGAGTGTCTGAAGATTCACCCAGCAATGGTGGGGCGGTTGGCTTGGGGGACATGGAGCAGGCCAGAGCCCACTGAGCAGAAGGAGTGGGCAGGTTGTTAGGGTGTGGCGAGGCCATGGAGGGCTTTGGAGGTGGCAACCAGGATCTTGAATTGAATCCTCTGGGTGAAGGGGAGCCAATGGAGTCGGGCGAGAATGGGGGAGATGGGGTCGTGGAGCTTGGAGTGGTGGAGGACACGGGCCGCAGAGTTCTGGATGATCTGCAGCCTATGGAGGGAGGAATTGGTTAGGAGGACAAGCGGGGCATTGGGCTAGTCGATCCTGGATGTAATGAAGGAACAAATGAGAGTCTCAGCGGCCTGTGGGGTGAGATAGTGGCGGAGTCGGGCAATGTTGTGGAGCTGAGGGAAGGCAGAGCAGGGCATGGCTTAGATGTGGGGGAGGAAAGACAGTTGAGGATTGAACAAGACACCTAGGTTCCTGACTAGCTTGGTCGGGTGGAGGGTACATCCATGGAGGTTGATGCTGCCAGCACCTGATGTGTGAAGGCGCTGGCGTGAGCTAATCAGGAGGCCCTTGGGCTTCTTGACGTACAACTGTAGAAAGTTAGATCTCATCCAACAACAACAACAACTTAAACTTATAAAGCGCCTTTCACGTCGGGAGGACGTCCCAAGGCGCTGCACAGGAGGCGTGTGACCCGAGCTGGGAGGGGGGTGTTCGGGAAGGGGTGAAACACGTAGGGGAGGTCGAACAATTCGGGGGGGAACAAAAGGCACGGTCGAAGAGGAAAGTCTTCAAACCGGCCTTGAAAGAGGAAAGGGAAGAAGGGATGGAATTCCACAGGGTGGGAGCGGAAAAACTGAAAGCCCGGCCTCCAATGGTGGGGCGGTTCAGGCGTGGGGCTTGGAGCAGGCCAAGACCTGCTGAACGGAGGGTCCGGGTGGGCTTATAGGGGGAAAGTAAGTCGGTTAAGTAGGACTGGGAAAGGCCGTGTAAGGCCTTGAAGGTGAGGACGAGGATCTTGAACTCGATCCTCTGGAGGATGGGGAGCCAGTGGAGACGGGCGAGGGTGGGGGTTATGTGGTCGCGGAGGCGGGTGCGGGATAGTACACAGGCTGCAGAGTTTTGGATGACCTGCAGCCTGTGAATGGAGGAACTGGGGAGACCGACGAGGAGAGAGTTTCCGTAGTCCAGCCGTGAGGTGATGTATGCGTGCACGAGTGTTTCGGCAGCGTGGGGGGTGAGATAGTTGTGGAGCCTGGCAATGTTGCGTAGGTGGAAATAAGCGGTGCCGGTCAAGGCACGGATGTGGGGGAGGAAGGAGAGTTTATGGTCGAACGTGATGCCAAGGTTCCTGACTGGCTTTGTGAGGTGGAGAGTACAGCCTTGGATGTTGAGGCTGGCAGCGCCCGATGTGTGGAGGCGCTGGCTTGAGCCAATCAAGAGGGCCTCGGTCTTGCTCACGTTCAATTGGAGGAAGTTGTCCCTCATCCAGGACTCAATGTCGGACAGACATGCTGTCAGAACATCGATGGTCTGGGGGTTGAGGGATGAGGCAGAAAGGTACAGCTGGGTGTCGTCCGCATACATGTGGAAATTTACCCCGTGTTTGCGGATGAAATCGCCCAGAGGGAGCGTGTAAATGGTGAAAAGGAGGCGGCCGAGGACAGAGCCCTGGGGGACGCCATGAGAAACTGTGCGGGGGTTAGAGGAGAAACCGTTGGAAGAAACAAAATATAGGCGGTGGGTCAGGTAGGAATGGCACCAGTCAAGGACTGTGCCTTGAAGGTTGAGGTGGGAGGAAAGACGTTGGAGGAGGATGGTGTGATCGACTGTGTCGAACGCAGCAGACAGGTCAAGGAGGACGAGGAGGCAGAGGGAGCCCTGGTCGCAGGCGGTTAAGATGTCATTAGTGACCTTGACCAGGGCAGTTTCCGTGCTGTGAGCAGGGCGGAAACCTGATTGGAGGGGTTCAAGGAGTGAGTGAATTGAGAGGAAAGAGCGGAGCTGGGAGGCAACTACTCTTTCAAGGAACTTAGATATAAACGGGAGGTTGGAGATGGGTAGGTAGCTTGATGGCTGCGACGCATCAAGGGAGGGTTTTTTCAGGATAGGGGTGATGTTGGCTGTTTTAAGGGAGGTAGGGACGGTTCCTGAGGAGAGGGAAAGGTTGATGGTGTCAGAAATGAGTGGGGCCAAAAGGTGGAGCTGGGTGCGGAGGAGGGGGGTGGGGATGGGGTCCAATGAGCACGTGGTTGGTTTCATGGAGGTGATTATTTTTGTGACTAAAGACGGAGTGGTGGGGTTGAAAGTATGAAAGTGGGGGTGGGTGGGGGTTGAAATAACAAATGAAGGGGCGGAGGTGGAGGAGAGGTGGGGGGAGGAAACCGCAGAGCGGATTCTCTCTATTTTGGACTCGAGCAAGTCCAACATTTCCTCGCAACGTTCGTTTGAGGAAAGGATCTGCGAAGCGAGGCGGGGGGAGCGGAGGAGCTGGTTGGTGGTGGCGAAGAGGAGGCGGTGGTTGTCCTTCACTTCCAGGACCATGTCTGACAAGCAGTCTGTCTGGACAGCAGTGGTGTTAGAGTCGAGGCAGAAAGATTGAGTTGGGTGTCATCTGCATACATTTGGAAGTTGACCCCATGTCCGCAGATCATGTCACCTACTTTTCAATATCAAGTAGATATTGAAAAGTAGGGGGCCAAGGACAGAGCCCTGCGGGATGCCACAGGTGACAGTGCAGGCACTGGCAGCTGGAGAAGCCAGTGGTGGCAACAAAGTGGAGACGGTGAAAGAGGTAAGAGTCGTACCAGGTGAGGGCAGATCCATGAAGATTGAGCTGGGAGGAGAGTCAGCATAGGATGGATTGGTCGACAGTGTCGAAGGCAGCAGAGAGGTTAAGGAGGACAAGGAAGCAGAGAGAGCCTGATCACAGATGTTTAGAATGTCATTAGAGACTTTGACCAGGGCAATCGGCAGCACAGAAACCAGATTGTAAGGTTTCAAAGAGGATATGGCGAGAGAGAAAGGAGCGGAGCTGGGATGCAATGACTCATTCCAGAGTCTTAATGGGAGGTTGGAGATGGGGCGATAGCTGGAGAATAGTGATGGGTCCAGGGAAGGTTTTTTCAGGATGTGGGTGATGACAGCTTTTTAGAGGGGTGGGAACAGTGCCAGTGGATAGGGAGAGGTTGATGATGTCAGTTAGGAGGGAAGCTAGGAGGTGGAGCTGGGAAATGAAGAGCAAGATGGGGATGGGGTCGAAGGAGCAGGTGGTGGGTTTCATTTTCCATATGAGAGCAGAGAGGGTGGAGGGAGAGATAGGGTCAATGATGTGTAATGAAGGGTAGTGGTGTAATTGAGGGGTGGATTCTGAGGAAAAGATAATAGGGGTGTAATGATAGGTGAGGTAGAGGTGGCTGAGCGGATCCCCTCGATTTTAGATTCGAGGAAGTCCAGCATCTCCTCGCAGTTGGAATTACAAATAGACGATTGCAAGCCTACAATTAACCTTTGAGTACAAATGAACTATTATAAGTGATATAGGAGTGAAAGCACAATAAACCTTTGGAATTTAATGCCCAGTGAGTAAATAATCAAGCATGACGTGAGACATTATCTAGACTTAATATTGGGAGCCTGTCAAATCACCAAGGAATAGTAGAGAGCTGTTCTATATCCTTCTTTGATGAATTTGTGCCCTTAGCTGATTCCTGTGCTTAGCTGCTCTGGTTTGCAGCTCACTTATGGATTATTGAATCATATTGTAAATAAGCCTTAAATTAGTTCTGGCATATCCTGTAATTTTTGTATAGTTTTGTTATTTGTGTTTATTATATCAAAGTAAGCAATAGTGTATGTCCATCTGAACAATCTGGATATAAAGGATTCTACTTTGTCAAATGCTATAGGGCACTTCAGATGAATGACAATCAAAAAGACTTACTCAGCACCTTATCATGTTGTCAAGATAAGTAAATTTCCTTACTCCACACAAACATCCTTCTCTGTTTACCTTACGGTAAGTATTAATCCGCTTGGTAACCAATTGGCGGATCATTTTTCTGGAGGTAATAATCCCTCCAAAAATTAATAATAATAATAAATTGGTCATTCAATCCAAGTCTGTTTGTGGGACACTGCTGTGCACAATTGGTTGCCACGTTTCTCCCACAAAATACAGTCAATTCACTTTACAGTGTATTCTATGAAGTCTTTCAGATGTCTTAAAGATGCGATATTGCGCTGTATCAAATGTACTGGTGTGTCAGATGAGACTGTGAGTTGGAAGTCCCAATGTGAAGCTTGAAATCACAACCTTCTACATCAGAGGCAATAGAGCCAGGCTGAAACACAAAATTATGCAACAAAGCCTTGATAGTTATGTAGAAAGACAAAATGTTTCAGAGCTGTTTAAGAAACACAAGTTATGAAGCATATTATTATATCTATTCTCCCCAGTTTAAGGATAAAATGCTTTTTTATGCATTGCAGATTAATTGCTTTGTGCAGCAATGTCAAGCACTCTGGGTCGCTACCCTACATGAAGGGCACTATATAAATGCAAGTTGTTGTTGAACATTGGGAGGACGTCCCAAGGCGCTGACATATCTAACCATTGTTCTAGCATCAGACCATTTAATAATAATAATCCTTGCATTTAATGTAGGACTTTTCTCATCTTCTAGACGTCTCAAAACGCTTCACAGAATATACTGTAAAGTGGAGCTCCTGTGGCTCAGTGGTTAGAGCACTTGTCTTGCAAGCTGGGGAGACCAAGCTGGGGAGACCTGTGTTCAAATCCAGGCAGGTCAGGGCAAAACCTTGGGCAAGTTTCCTTACTCCACACACCTAATAATAATCCCTCAAAAAAAAAACACAATAGTAAAATTGGTCATTTCAATCCACGACTGTGTGTGGGAGCCATATGTGCTGTGCACATATGGCTGCCGCGATTTGCCCACAAATATACAGTCAATTCACTTTACAGTATATTCTGTGAAGCGCTTTGGGACGTTGATAAAATGTGGAAAGCGCTATATCGAATGCAAGGATTATTATTATTATATATAAGTGAATTGACTGCATTTGTGGACGAAACGTTGCAGTCAATTGCCCACAGCAGTGTCCAACAAACATTCATGGATAGAGATAACCAATTTATTATTGTTTCTTTTTGAGGGATTATTATTAGGTGTGTGCAGTAAAGAACTTGCCAAAGGTTTCACTATGCCTGGAATTGAACCCCGGTCTCTTGCTTGTTAAGGCAAGTGCTCTAACCACTGAGCTATATGACTCCACTATTCAATTTCTAATAACAACATTAAACCTTGCATTTGATACAGCACCTCATCACACCTTGGAGATGTCTCAAAGAGCTTCACAGAATGTATTGTAAAGTGTAGTGACTGTGTGTTTTCTGGGCAAAATATGGCAGCCAATTGCACACAGCAGTGTCCCGAAAAGAGTTGTGGGTTGAGTGACCAATTTATTATTTTTTGTTTTGGAGGGATTATTATCCTGTTTATTTGTCAATGATTTTTCCAAATTCTAACATTGAATATCCAAGTTCAGAATATGCAACAAAGGGATATGCTGAATATAATAACAATTTTGGGGGTTTGATGTGGATCAAATATCCTTATCATATTGCAGTATTGAAATATCTCAAAACACGTCATGGGATTTTAACTGTAAAGTGTAGTGGCTGTGTATTTGTAGGTGAATAACAAGATGAGGGAAATTTGCTAAGAGTTCCAAACACAATAACTGTGCTAACTTTAGATGCAGATTAAATTGGTCATTTCAATCCATGAGTGTTTGTGGGACTCTGCTGTGCGTAATTGGCTGCTGCGTTTCGCCTACAAATATACACTCAATCCACTTTACAGTATATTCTGTGAAGTGTTTTAAGCCGTCTAGAAGACATGAAAAGCCCTATATCAAATGGAAGGATTGTAACATTAATTTTGTACGGTACACATTTTCAAGGGATGTGCTGTCCCTTCAAAATTGTAAAATAGAGCTTGTTTTAGAATTGACTCATTGGTTTGCAGGTTGCTTCATACACAGCTCAACAATGGAGAGGTAAAGGAAGATATACCAAGATTACAAATTAAAACAGAAACATGTATTTAAGCAGTCACCACTAAATTATAATCAACACCAGTTGACAAGCGTTACAGTTATTCATTAAATAAAGAATAATAGATACCTGGAGTGTTCACAAGGCAGTAATCTCATCATAAATCACTAGAGCAGTTTTGTGCCTATCAATTTAGAGATGAGACCTCAGCCTTGAAAGCTCATCTTTCCAAACTTTTATTGCACAATACATACAGAGAAGCATTTTGCTTTGCAGTTCTGTACTTGGTTGTCTGTTGGTGTGTGTCCCAGTGTATCCATTAATTGTGTCCATTTAGTTTTTATTGTGGTGAATTAATAAATTTATGTGTTGTAAACGATTGATCATCTAAACTGGGTTGCATAGTAATCGCATCATATTAAAAGAATGTTGCAAGGCAAAGGCGTGCAATGAATTTATATGAGTGAAAAAGAAGCGCTCGGAGAGACATCTCAAATATAATGAATCTATCTCAAATGCAAGAAGTATTATTATTATTATTATCAGCTCAGTTTTGTCAGTAGATCATTAAAAAGAGCAGAGATGTGAGGCTCTGGAAAGATATCATGCTTCAGTACTAAGTCTTATACCCACCAAGAACACCATGTGCTCAATCAGTAAAAATGTCATTTTGTTTTAAATTTAAGAGTGGGGATTATTTTCTCACCTGATAACTAAGCGTGTCAGCCTGTCTCAATTGGTAGGATGCTTGCCTCTGAATCAGAAAGTTGTGTGTTACAGCCCCACATTGAGCTCACATAGTCTGAGACAACATTCCAATGCAGTGCTGGGGGGTGTTGCATTGTCAGAGGTGACATCAATCAGATGAGATGTTAAACTGAGGTCCTGTTGGCCTGTTCTTGTAGGCAGTAAAAAAAAGATTCCATAGCAGTTCTTGAAGAGAGAAGCCAGTTCAGGATATTACAATTTAAAATAATGATTGTCTTATGGTAAACAGTCTACTGTACAGGCTATTTACTATTAAACATGACTGAACGGTTGTTTTTTAACTAGAAAATATTGCATACAGCTAGCTATCTATTAACTTTCAATTGTAATTGTGCTTCAGTACCCAAGTAATGAATGGCTCCAGGAAGGATGTACTGTAATATGTTTCCTTCATTTGAACTTTAATTTGAAATAATATTTTTTCTCTAGAGAGGATAATGCTTGTACTTCTATGTACTTTTCCATTCAATGACATCTCATATTATACAGGGCCAGTGCGGAAGCTGAATGACTACAGAGCTTTTGGGAAATAACTGTATTTTTTCATGGCACTTTTTAAAAATAAGTTCATAAAAACAATAAAACCATTGTGGTCTAATGCATTCTGATTGCTCATATTGTTACCTTTCTGCCATATCTTTGAGGCATTGGAATAATGGTAAGAATAAATATCCTTGCATTTGATATAGGGTCCTAACATATTATCAAGAATACCTAAAGCGCTTCATGGGATCTGCTATCAAGTGTAATGTGGGCAGCCAACCTGACTTCTACATAAACAAGCAGAGGGGATCTTGGTTTGACATCTCAGGCAAAGGATGGCACATTTGACATTGCCGCATGCCCCCAGCACTGCATTGGAATGTAGTAATAATAATCCTTGCATTTGACATAGCGTCTTATCAGATCTTCGAGAAGTCTCAAAAGGCTTCACAGAATATACTGTCAATTGAATTCAGTGTATATTTTGTGGGCAAAATGGGGCACCCAGTTGCGCACAGCAGTGTCCCACAAACAGTCATGAATTGAGTGACCAATTTATTATTATTGCTATTTTTTGTGAAATTATTACTATGGGAAAAACGATCCACTAAGCAATTAACATCCAGGTTTCTACTTACTGTTGGGTGAACAGAGGCGTGTAGAGTAAGGAAACTTGCCCAACATTTCATCCTGCACAGGAATCGATCCCAAGTCTCTTGCTTGTGAGACAAATACTCCAACCACTTAGACTCCTGGAGTACAGTACTGCCATACGAATTGAGCCTTTTATTCTACTGATGATGTAATGTGTTTGTAGAAGTGGTTAGAGGATTCATGTCAAGCTTTATGCCTTGTTGATTAAAAACTTGCCATACGCCATGGAAGAACAGAGATACTTTACACCGCCAATGATGAAGAATTTGGCCTCAAAGAGCATCATCTCAAGGTAGAGTTGTGTTGTCTGCCATAGACTGCAGGCAATCTTCAACAATAATATCACTCTTTCTGTTGTTGTGTTACAATGCTTAACCATTTATGTCAGGAGGAACTTCCAAGATAGTATCTATATACCTGTACAGGTATCGCTCCCCAACCGCGGGGGATACGTTCCTCTAAATCCAAGCTTCCATCCCCCAGTCCCTCCACCTTTTTTCCTCTCTTTCCTCCTTCAAGGCCAGTCTCAAGACTTCCTCTTCGACCGCGCCTTCGGCTGCCCCACTAACTCTTCCCCCTCTCCCGCTATCCTTCCCTGACCCTCCCCCGCCCACTCGGGTTCCGACCTGACTGTTCAATGCTTTGGGACGTCCTCCCGACGTGACAGGCGCTATCTAAATGCAATGTTGTTGTTGTTGCTGTAAACCTCCGTGGGTGGTAAAATCGCGATTGGAAAATGCAGGGCCCTATGGCAAACATGGGGATAGGGGCAGTAAGTTTTGCGTTTTGTAGAACTAAACACAAAAAGAAAACACACAGTTGTAACATACATGAGGATAGGGGGAGTAAGTTTGGGCGCATTGGCTGCCAGGATCTGCAGCAATCCGCGAGGCTGTCTGACTGACTGACTGACTAATCTACAGAGAGAGAGAAATCATGGTGGGTGACACGAAGGGTGGGGGGGTGGGTGGGGGGTGCAGAAGTTGATGTGGTCAGTGACACAGAGGGTGAGGACGGGGCTGACACGGAGGGTGGGGGGGGGTTGACACGGAGGGTAGGGTGGGTGACACGGAGGGTGGTGGGGGCGGGTGACACGGAGGGTGGGGGGGTGACACAGAGGGTGGGCGGGGTGTGCAGTAGGTGGTGTGGTGCATGACATGCTGATAGGGGGAGTAAGTTTGGGAGCATTGGCTGCCAGGATCTGCAGACGCAGAGAGACACAGGCACAGAGAGAGAGAGAGAGAGAGAGAAATCACACATTGAGTATACAAAACCAAGATAAAACAACATACATAATAATAATCCATCCATATTTACTTTATATATGCGTGTTTCAGACACTCTTTTGTTAAGTCACTTTCATACATTTTTACCCTCTTGTTTCCTGCTCAACTTTGATATAGAAAGAATAAAACAATTTCTCAATGATTCACATAAAAATATCCTTTTCAGTTCTTTGGTAATGGTGTGCATCATTTATCACAAGTAAACATTAATATTTGGATTTATTTCTCGAACACAAAAAAATTAGGCTTGTGAAAGAAAAGTGAACGAATTGTATTTGAGATGTCTCTGCTTCCCTTTCTCTTGCTGCCTCAATCCAAAGATAACACAGCTGGAGCTGTGGCGCACAGTGGGGGTTTGTTGTCTTTGTGCTGCACTGCATTTATGGATAAAACTATGAATGGCAAAAACACCAGTGTGACTGGCGATAATTCAATGTCTCCGGCGATCATGTTCCACAGATCCCTCACAGCAAAGCTGTTTTTAGATTGCCCAAAAACTATTTATTAACCTTATGAAATCCAAAAAGCACGCTTACTTTAGGAGCAAGAGAAATGTGGAACCAGTGTCAGAAACAAGCGCCTTGTGACTGTATTATATGCCCTGATCACTATGTTTTCTACCCTCGATAATACAATTCCCCTCTCCGTGCTTCTTAACCAAATGAATATGTGTTTAAGTTCCAGAGTAACACATGCTTTGGGATATCCTCTAGATGTGAAAGGCACTACTGTATCCAAAAATGTTTTCTACAATTGTATTTTTAACTCATTATTTGATTTTCAGTTTCACAGTAGAATATAATGCATTAATTTACAAATGGAGCGGCACATGATTTGGATTTTCTGCTAGACCTCTTGTGGAAAAGAATAAGTTTTTTTTATTTCATCATGAAATGTTTATTTGGTTCAAACTGAGATGCTAAGGTCCCATCAAAGTAACTAAAGCACAAGATGGTGGAAGCTTGATATCAGATAGGCTGAGAGACATTCTTCCATCTGCTTCCAGCACTACATTGCCGCTCCCAAAATGCCAAGATTATTGCAGGCATCATGTCCAGGCCAGAATTTTTGAATAATCCTTCTTACCATAATCCCTGTGCTCCTCCCTGCACAAGCTGTAGATCAACCAGGACTCTGCATCTGATGCCTTCTTTCACACCAGGTTTCATGTATCCTCCCTTGGCTCCTCTGGCTCTCAATTCCCCAATCGATCAAATTAAAGGTTCTTGTCCTGATGCTCAAATGCCTCCAGAGCCTCACCCCGAACGACATCTGTAACCTCTTGCAACCCATCCTTTTAGCCTTTCACCCCACCTTACTCAGGTCCCCCCACCGCCAGCTCAGACTCTAACATTTTTAAGATTTTCATATCACATGAAAAGCACAATATAAATGTACAATTGTTGTTGTTACTGTCTTCTAATCTTCAAATATAAATATTTTATTATTGCGGAGTCCTCAGTTGTTTGTATCTTGTTTGAATCTTGAAAGATTTCTTTAAGAATTTGTGTACAATTATTCTCAGTGAAATATCATTTTGGAAGATTGATAGTAACATAGTTCCCTCCTAATATAGCCAGTCTTACCTTCATTGTCCACTGACTGTAATAATAATCCTTGCATTCAAAAGAGCGCCTCATCAGATCTTCAAGACATCTCAAAGTGCTTCACAGACTGTCGTGGATTGAGTGACCAATTTAAAAAAAAGTAATCTACCATTCGAATAACAACTGGGTTCCTGCTTACTGCTAGATAAACAGAGGACTGTGGAATAAGAAACTTGCCCAATGTTTCTCCCTTCCCAACTGAGGACTCCGCAATAATAAAATTTGGTACCTGATCAAACCCAGGTCTCACTTGTGAGGCGAGTACAGTACTCTTAACCACTGAGCTACAGGACTGTAGTTTGTCAAGCAAACTATCTTATAACGCTTTGCCTTTGGAAGGGTAGTTACTCTATACTTTACGGTTTTCCTCTTGAACTAGTTTTCAGTCCCGTCAAACCAATTCAGAACCTCTGTTTTGTCCTGGAGCTGACATAAGCATGCTGAATGTTCAGTGACATGATTTTTGATACCTGATACAAGCCTCTTAAGAAATACTCATAGAATATGCTTACTGTTTCCCATTGTGCTTTTTTTTTTAAATACCCTTTTACCACATACACAAAAAAAATTACATTTATAGAGCGCCTTTCACATTGGGAGGATGTCCCAAGGCACTGAATAGTTAGGTCGGGACCCAAGCAGGGGGGGAAGAGTCAGGGTAGGGGCAAGGAAAGTAGGAATCGGGGGAGAGTTAGGAGGGCAACAGAAGGCACGGTCGAAGAGGAAGGTCTTGAGACTGACCTTGAACGAGGAAATTGAGGAAGCAAGCTGAAGGGATTGTGGGATGGAGTTCCAGAGTGTGGGGGCAGAGAGACTGAAACCCCAGCCACCGACGGTGGGACGGTTCGGGCCGGGGACATGGAGCAGGCCAGAGCCCGCTGAAAGGAGAGGGCAGGCAGGCTGATAGCGAGACAGCAGGTTGGAGAGATAGGCGGGGGCAAGGCTATGAATGGCCTTGAAAGTGAGGACGAAGATCTTGAATTCGATCCTCTGGGTGATGGGAGCCAGTGGAGAAGGGCGAGGGTGGGAGTGATATGGTCGCGGAGCCTGGTACGGGAGAGTACATGAGCTGCAGAGTTCTGAATAATCTGCAGTTTGTGAAGGAAGGGGCTGGGAAGGCCAACAAGGATAGAGTTCCCATAGTTGAGCCTTGATGTTATGAATGTGATGAATAGCTCTTAGTTTTAAATTATTCTATACTGTAATTGCTGCTATATTATTGAACAAATTCCTTTGATTTATGCTCTGCATCTGGTGCTTTGTCCCCTTCAAGCTCCTGTAGCTCAGTGGAGCTACTGTAGCTCAATGGTTAGAGCACTCGCCTTGCAAGCATGAGACCTGTGTTCAAATCCAGGCAGATCAGCACAAAACCTTGGGCAAGTTTCCTTGTTCCACATGCCTAATAATAATCCGTCCAAAAACACATATTAAAAATTGGTCATCTTCAATTCACAACTGTTTGTGGGACACTACTGTGCGCAATTAGCTGCTGCATTTCACCCACAAATATACAGTCAATTAAATTTACAGTATATGCTGTGAAGTGCTTTGAAACGTCGATAAGATGTGAAAAGCGCTATATCAAATGCAAGGATTATTATAAGACCTTTATTGTTCCTCTAATCTATCTCAGGACCATTTCTTATAGTACAGTATTGCAGTCAGTTCATTGTTTGCTCTTTCTCTCTCTTCCTACAAGCTTTGTAAATCTTTCTGCCTTTCTTTACTAACCTCCCTTTTTCTGTTTATCTATTTTAGCCCTGGTGCACTTAGGTAGGTATTGTGTATTTCTGAACAATTTCTCAACACTGATTGAGCAGTGCCTCCCAGGCTATTTCATCAAGCACAGTGTAAAGACACTTGGTGAGAAATTCCACCTGGTTCTAGATATATTCTATTTAGACTTACAGTACATCCTGCGAAGTGCTTTGAGAAGTCCTCCCAACATGAAAGGCACTTTGTCAAATGTAAGGATTATTGCTCATTTAGCATTTCAGAACATCCACGATTTGAAAAATTGTTCTGTGTTAATTTTCTGCAATACTTAAAAGAACTTACATAACTACAGAAGTCAGGCTGTATTTAAGAATTTGTCAAATTCTGTCTGAAATACTACATGATTAGATCTAGACCCAGATGGAAATTATTTTTATAATAAATACTAATTCTTCCATTTGGTAACACCCTATCACGTCTCATGTAATTATCTTAAATTTGTGCTCAAGGTGTGTATTCGTACAAGGATTTGTACAACTCTGTGTGAGATTTATTTACTTCAGAAATACCAATAAGAACTTAGTGGATATGAAAGACAACAACCAATGATTTCATGTGAATAAAAGCCATGTCAACGTGAGGTCAGTTAAATGGTGTTATAGATGCCTTTGGCAGCATTTAGTTTCGCAACTTGATTTAGAAGCTATCAAAAACACAGTGAATATGGATCAGTGAAATCAATGTGTAAAGCAACTGTATGAGTGCCCCCAAAGCCCCATTGTTTTGAGTTGGATCCCATGAAGGTGTGGCATTAAAGCTTATAATTGTGGCACATTGCAGAGACATGCCCACATTTTGTTTATCATAATTTTGTATGGCTGGTTGGTAGCTTTTCATTTTATTAATGTGATCAGCTCTGAACCATGGTATCAAAATGGTGTGGACAGCTCTAAATAGCCAACAACCACCTGTTTGTCAAGATGACCGGCATTATATCCTCCCACTGGTTTGAGAACTCAAATGTAAAGCCTCTCAAAATAGACAGAAATGTTGATTGTCATGCTTGAAGTAGCACAAAAAAATGCATCTCTCTGAGGGGTTGTGCAAAACAGATTAAAAAAACAATGTCATAAAATATCACTCATAGAAATACTCTGCAAGGCATGTGGTGGAATCATTTAGGGAAGTTAATGTTTTGAAGCACATACGTAGTTCTTGGTATGCTATTGGTGAATGGTTATATTTTCATTGCAGCTCGTTCCCTAGGTGCTACTGTGGAGCAAATCTTTCAATGATTCAGCTCATGCAGAGAGTGAGTTTTCTATTTTGTGCAATACCCAGTTGTCATTTTTAAAAATTGTTTTGCATTATCTATAGTAAGCAGTTTTGCTTGCTATAGATAAGTATTTAACATAATTAAATACTTTATTTAGTTTACCTAAAATATCTGTGCCACATAGAATCATAGAAATGACAGCCCATGAATGCATTTAACCCATTTATCCTATATAATGCTGAACCCAATTGCTTGCTCTTTGTACTGTGTTTATTTAAATTCCTCTGCAAATACCAATCCAATCTATTGTCTTTGCTTCAATTGCTACTTATATCAGTGTTTCACGTTCTAATAGCCATCCACATGAAAACCATTCTTCTAACCTTCCTCTCATTTCTAGTATAGTAATAATTCATTTCCTAATCAGTTGACCAATCAGCAGAAATAATCTTTCACTATTTAGTTTTACAAAATATTACAATTGTTTAGACATCTAATACATCCTCTCTTAATCTATGCATTCCTGCAAAAACAGCCCAAACTTTGCAAGCTGTTATCATAACTACAATCCCAGTAATAATAATGATAATAATCCTTCCATTTGATTATAGGGTCTTATCATGTGGTAATATCACAGAATATATTGTAAAAGGGATTGACTATGTATTTTATCCGCGAAACACGGCAGCCAACTGCGCACAACTATCTCGGACTGAGTGACCACATTTTATTTTAAGAGATTATTGCCCCCAGAAAGCAATCTGCCAATCGACTAACAATCAGGTTCCTACTTATTGCTAGGTAAAGCGAGGTGTGTGGAGTAAGAAAAAATGCCGAAGGTTTCATCCTCCCTAGAAATCGAACCCAGCTCCTCTCTTGCTTGTATTAGTTCATACTTTAGCCTCTCCATAGCTCTACTTTTCAAAACATAATAGAACAGCTGATTGGATTCTTTGACCTCGACCTCATGGAAATAGATCACATTTGCAGTCAGTCCTCTGTGCAATTCTGGTTTTTATTCTACAAGACGAATATACAACAACAACAACTTTGATTTATATAGCGCCCTAACTAAATCAAAGTTATTGTTGTTGTATATTCATCTTGTAGATATATTATAGAAATGGAGTGTATAGTTTAAATAATAGAACCATAGAAAATCACATCAAAGAAGCTTTATCCACCGGCCTTCCTAGCTTTAGGGATTCACTGTATGTATGTTAACTCTTTGGTCCCTCTGCTGTTCCACTTGTTGGAATTGAGCCAGACTTCTGCGGCCATCTCAGTAGTCCAGTTTGCAGCCAGGCAGGTCCACAGTATTATAGGGAACGTCTGATGACAGCACAGCCAGACTTGCTCATAATAAAAATAATAATTCTTGCATTTGATATAGCGCTTTTCCTGTCTTCTAGACATCTCAAAGCGCTTCATAGAATGCACTGCAAAGTATATTGACTGTCTATATGTGGGTGAAACGTGGCAGCCAATTGCGCACAACAGAGTCCCACAAACAGTCGTGGATTGAAATGACCAATTTAGTGTGTGTGGTTTTTTTTGGGGGGGGATTATTATTAGGCATTTAGAGTAAGGAAACTTGCCCAAGGTTTCACCCTACCTGGAAATGAACCCAGCTCTCTCACTTGTAAGGCAAGTTCTCTAACCACTGAGCTTCAGGAATCCATCAGCAGGACCATCAATAGAACAGTGGTTCCCAACCTTTTTTTACTGCGACCCAAATTAGCCCCCAACAGGTCCTCCACTAGGGGGCGATAACACAACTGAAGATCAGCTCAGCCAAAACGTTATCTCTGTCTGTTTTGGGGACTCAGCGCAACTCGTAGGTACGCTCTTTATACAAATTGGTCGACAGTGTTGCATTTTTTTTAGCGTTAAAAGCTTTTTTGTTAAAGCGTTAAAAGCTTTTTTTTTTAAGTGTTGAAAAAGCATTTTCAACAATAAAAAGGAAGAAAAAAAAATTCTGATGATCCTTCGCGACCCTACTGAGGACCCCCGCGACTCTGATTTGGGTCGGGACCTGAGGTTGGGAACCACTGACCGAGAAAGACAGACTGGGGACAGGGAATCTTCCCACTCAGCTCTTGTTAACCTGTAAGCCAAAGCCTTAATGGGTAGGCTAGCTGAACAAACGGTGGGAAAACTTGTCGGATGGCTCTCAATGCACAGCTATGCGGTTATACCTGGTTAGACTCTAGCAATACCTCCAACACACATTCTGGGCTCCAAGCCTTGGCTCTTGCCTACTTTCCAACCCTACAACAAATACTTTCCAACCCTACACCAAGTACTTTCCAACCATACACCAAGTACTTTTCAGAATAAGCAGAATGCATCCTGCCAAGGAGACAGTGTGCATTTCCATATGTAGGTGGGATGCGTGGCATTCTCAGCTTGGTTTTCATCGATTCATTCATAGAATTTTACGGCACAAAAGGAGGCCATTCGGCCCATCTAGTCTCTGCCGGCTCTTTGAAAAGAGCGATTCAATCCCACTGCCCTGCCCGCTCCCCATAGCCTAATAGACCTGTTCTCCCTAAATAAAGATCTAATTCCCTTTTAAAAGTTGTTATCGAATCAGCCTCCACCACCTTTTCAGGCAATGCATTCCAGATTCAAACAACTCGCTGAGTGAAAAGATTTCTCCTCAGCTCCCCTCTACTTCGCTTTGAAACTATTTAAAATCTGTGACCACGAGTGGAAATAGTTTTTCTCTATTTTCCCTGTCGAAACCCCTCATGATCTTATAAACCTCTATTAGGTCTCCCCTCAATCTTCTCTGTTCCAGAGAGGTCTATCTAGCCTCTCCTCATAGCTGAAGTCCCTCAATCCTGGCACCATCCTAGTAAATCTTCTTTGTACCCTTTCCAATGTCTTCACATCCTTTCTATAGTGTGGTGACCAGAATTGAACACAGTACTCCAGCTGAGGCCTCACCAAAGTTTTATAGAGGTTAGTCAGCACTTCCTGACTTTTGTACTCTATACAGAGAGAGAGCAGAGAGCCAGAGTGAGCTATGGACGGAGTGAGGCGAGGACAGAGTGAGAAGGAATTGGGTGAGAGTGGGAATTAGGTGCAGAGGGGGAAGTAGGTGCAGATTATATATCCCAGGGAAGTAAGTGGAGATAATGGCCTGGCATGTGATGTGCAAGGAATGCGGGATGTGGGAGTTGATGGAGGGCAACCTGAGCCAAGGTGACTTCATCTGCAGCAAATGTCTGCACATGAGGAAGCTCCAGCTTAGAATAGCTGAGCTGGAGTATCAGGTGGAGACACTGCGGTGCATCAAAGAAGGGGAGAGCTTCTTGGACAGTTTTATCCTAGAGCCTGACACTCCACCAAGGCCTAGGGAACAAGAGTGCACTGTTGCCAGCCACGGTCAGGACTGGGTGACAGTCAGACGACCGGGTATGCGGAGCCAAAAGAGTGGTGCAGAGAAACCCCAGACTGTAACCATTTCCAATAGGTATGAAGTACTTTCAACCTGTTTGGATAAGGAGGTCTGTGAGAAGGTTGGACAAACCAACTCGATAAAGACCATTTTAATAGGAGATACAACTGTCCGAGGTATAGATAGGCGTTTTTGTGAACGGAATCTCGGAAGGTGTGTTGCCTACCAGGTGCCAGGGTTGAAGACTTGACTGAGCGGGTGCATGAAATTCTGCTAGGGGAAGGGGAAAATCCACTTGTGGTGGTCCATGTTGGGACCCATGAAGTTGAGAGGAAAAGGCCTGAGATGCTCCAGGGAGAGTATCAGAGACTAGGGAGAAAACTGAAAAGTGGAACTTCGAGAGTGGTGATCTCTGGGTTGCTTCCAGTGCCTCGAGCAAGCCAGTTCCAGAATGCTAGGATAAGGCACATCAATGCATGGCTGGAGAAGTGGTGTAGGAAGGAGGGTTTATGGTTCCTAGACCATTGGGACCAATTCTGGGGTAGGTGGAACCTGTACAAAATGGATGGGTTACACCTGAATAGGGCTGGAACCAATCTCCTTGCAGTGAGGTTGTCCAGTTTTGTGGGGGGGGCTTTAAACTAATCCCGGGGGGTGAGGGTGGGAAACTAACAGTAGCTCAGATACGGGAGGGGTAACAAAGGGGACAGGGGTAAGGGTAAGATGGGAGAAAAGTGCAGAGGAAGTAATTTGTGCCTTAGAGTGCATGTATGTAAATGCACAAAGTTTGAGAAATAAAATTGGTGAGCTGCAGGCTCAGGTTGCTGCGAGGCGATATGATGTTGTAGCAGTAACAGAGACTTGGCTCAAGCATGGGCAGGAATGGGAGTTGAACATTCCTGGTTATAATGTATTCAGGAGGGATAGAGAAGGGAGAAAGGGGGCGGGGTGGCAATTTTAGTTAAGGACTCAGTGACTGCCTTAGAAAGGAACGAGGTGGAAGAAGGACTAAAAACCGAATCTATCTGGTTAGAAATGAGGAATAAAAAAGGTGCAGTTACACTGTTAGGGTATACTATAGACCACCAAATAGTGGGGAGGAGGTAGACAAGCAGATCTGCAAGCGTATCACGGAGAAATGCAGAGCTAATAGAGTAGTGATAATGGGTGACTTCAACTATCCCAACATAGACTGGCAGAATAGTAGGGTAAAGGGCAAGGAGGGAGAAGAATTCCTGAAGTGTGTGCAGGACAACTTTCTTGATCAGTATGTTTCCAGTCCAATGAGGAAAGAAGCATTGCTGGATCTAGTTTTGGGAAATGAGATAGGGCAAGTTCAACAGGTTTCTGTAGGTGAGCATCTAGGGAATAGTGACCACAATATCGTTAGATTCAGAATAATTATGGAAAGGGATAAGGAACGATCACAGGTGAGGACACTCAACTGGAAAAGGGCTAATTTCAATGAATTGAGGTGGGACCTAGCCAAGGTGGATTGGAAAGAAAAATTGGCAGGTAAGACAACTAACGAGCAGTGGGCAGTGTTCAAAGAGGAGATAGTTCAGGCACAGGTCAAAAGCATCCCCACAAAGGTGAAATCATAGAATCATAGAATTTTACGGCACAAAAGGAGGCCATTTGGCGCATCTAGTCTGTGCCGGCTCTTTGAAAAGAGCGATTCAATCCCACTGCCCTGCCCGCTCCCCATAGCCTAATAGACCCGTTCTCCCTAAATAAAGATCTAATTCCCTTTTAAAAGTTGTTATCGAATCAGCCTCCACCACCTTTTCAGGCAATGCATTCCAGATTCGAACAACTCGCTGAGTGAAAAAATTTCTCCTCAGCTCCCCTCTACTGCGCCTTGAAACTATTTTAAATCTGTGACCACGAGTCACAGATTCACCCACGAGTGGAAATAGTTTTTCTCTATTTGCCCTGTCGAAACCCCTCATGATCTTATAAACCTCTATTAGGTCTCCCCTCAATCTTCTCTGCTCCAGAGAGAATAACCCTAGCCTATCTAGCCTCTCCTCATAGCTGAAGTCCCTCAATCCTCTCACCATCCTAGTAAATCTTCTTTGTACCCTTTCCAATGCCTTCACATCCTTTCTGTAGTGTGGTGACCAGAATTGAACACAGTATTCCAGCTGAGGCCTCACCAAAGTCCTATAGAGGTTAGTCAGCACTTCCTGACTTTTGTACTCTATACCCCTATTTATAAAGCCTAGTATCCCATATGCCTTCTTAACAACCTTGTCTACCTGTCCTGCCACCTTCAACGAGTCACTAACACAAATCCCCAGGTCTCTCTGTTCCTTTACACCATGTAAGGCATCCAAACCTCCCTGGATGACTAAGGAAATCGGGGCCAAAATAAACCAAAAAAAAGAGGCTTATGATAAGTGTCAGGCTCAAAATTCAGAAGGGAACCAAGCAGAATATAGGAAGTGTAGGATAGAACTAAAAAAGGAAGTTAGAGGGGCAAAGAGACTGCATGAGAAACAATTAGCGAGTAAGATTAAGGGGAACCCTAAGGTTTTTTACCAACATATTAAGAGTAAAAGGTTGGTCATGGATAGGGTGGGGCCAATTAGGGACCTAGGAGGAAATCTCATTGTGGAGGCAGAGGTCATGGCTGATGTACTGAATGAGTACTTTGCCTCTGTTTTCACAAAAGAAAAGGATACAGCCAATGCCATAGTATTGGAGGAGAGGGTAGGAGAAATGGATAGAATAATTATAACCAGAGAGGAAGTTCTAAAAAGGTTGACGTCGCTTAAGGTGGATAAGTCACCTGGTCCGGATGGGATGCACCCTAGGTTACTAAGGGAGGCACGGGAGCAAATAGCAGGGACTCTGGCCACGATCTTTCAATCTTCCTTGGACACAGGGGTCGTGCCAGAGGACTGGAGGATAGCTAATGTTACTCCCTTGTATAAAAAGGGGCAGAAGGACAAGCCTGGTAACTACAGACCAGTCAGTCTAACGTCGGTAGTGGGCAAATTTCTAGAGTCCATAATCAGGGACAAGGTAGATCTTCACTTAGAAAGATATAGGCTAATAAAGGACAGTCAACATGGATTTGTTAAAGGCAAATCTTGCCTTACAAATCTGATATAATTTTTTGATGAGGTAACGGAATGGGTAGATAATGGTAGCGCAGTTGATATAGTTTACATGGACTTTCAAAAGGCATTTGACAAAGTGCCACATGAGAGACGTATTAGGAAATTAAAGGCCCATGGCGTAAAAGGGACAGTGGCAGAGTGGATCCACAACTGGCTGCGAGACAGAAAGCAGAGAGTTGTAGTGAGCAGCTGTTTTTCAGACTGGAGGGAAGTGAGCAGTGTTGTGCCACAGGGATCGGTTTTGGGACCATTGCTCTTTGTAATCTACATCAATGATCTGGACTTGGGTGTAGGGAGTACAGTTTCCAAGTTTGCAGATGACACTAAGTTAGGGAGAATAGTAAATAGTGAGGAGGATAGTAGCCATCTGCAAGAGGATATAGACAAATTGGTAAAGTGGGCAGACACACGGCAGATGAAGTTTAATGCAGAGAAGTGTGAGGTGATGCATTTTGGGAGAAGAAATGAAGGGAGGCAATATAGGCTAGATAGTACAATTTTAAATGGTGTGAAGGAACAGAGAGACCTGGGGATTTGTGTTAGTGACTCGTTGAAGGTGGCAGGACAGGTAGACAAGGCTGTTAAGAAGGCATATGGGATACTAGGCTTTATAAATAGGGGTATTGAATACAAAAGTCAGGAAGTGCTGACTAACGTCTATAAGACTTTGGTGAGGCCTCAGTTGGTATACTGTGTTCAATTCTGGTCACCACACTACAGAAAGGATGTGAAGACATTGGAAAGGGTACAAAGAAGATTTACTAGGATGGTGCCAGGATTGAGGGACTTCAGCTATGAGGAGAGGCTAGATAGACCTCTCTGGAACAGAGAAGATTGAGGGGAGACCTAATAGAGGTTTATAAGATCATGAGGGGTTTCGACAGGGCAAATAGAGAAAAACTATTTCCACTCGTGGGCGAATCTGTGACTCGTGGTCACAGATTTAAAATAGTTTCAAGGCGAAGCAGAGGGGAGATGAGGAGAATTTTTTTCACTCAGCGAGTTGTTCGAATCTGGAATGCATTGCCTGAAAAGGTGGTGGAGGCTGATTCGATAACAACTTTTAAAAGGGAATTAGATCTTTATTTAGGGAGAACAGGTCTATTAGGCTATGGGGAGCGGGCAGGGCAGTGGGATTGAATCGCTCTTTTCAAAGAGCCGGCACAGACTAGATGGGCTGAATGGCCTCCTTTTGTGCCGTAAAATTCTATGAATCTATGAATCTATCCCTATTTATGAAGCCTAGTATCCCATATGCCTTCTTAACAGCCTTGTCTACCTGTCCTGCCACCTTCAACGAGTCACTAACACAAATCCCTAGGTCTCTCTGTTCCTTCACACCATTTAAAATTGTACTATCTAGCCTATATTGCCTCCCTTCATTTCTTCTCCCAAAAGATTACAAAGTGCAATGGTCCCAAAACCGATCCCTGTGGCACACCACTGCTCACTTCCCTCCAGTCTGAAAAACAGCCGCTCACTACAACTCTCTGCTTTCTGTCTCACAGCCAGTTGTGAATCCACTCTGCCACTGTCCCTTTTACGCCGTGGGCCTTTAATTTCCTAATAAGTCTCTCATGTGGCACTTTGTCAAATGCCTTTTGAAAGTCCATGGAAACTACATCAACTGCGCTACCATTATCCACCCATTCCGTTACCTCATCAAAATTTTTTTTGATACTTTTAAACATGTTGATGGGTTTCCGCATGTGTCAGACACGCAGCTGACCAAAACAAACTCCACTTATTTTAATAGTTCACCACCTAACATATACTTACTCACCTTATTCATCTTCCCAAAAAGTATAACCTCACAATTGTCCTCATTAAACTCTGTTTGCCATTTCTCTGCAGAATCAACTGATCTGCTCATGCCCCCTGAAGTTGCTCACGACCTTCCCAGGTACAGTACTTGTTTTTACGTTCAGATGTTACCACGGTAACACGAGTACAACTGTAAAGAAAGAATGAAAAGGCTGGTGTATTTTTCTCTGGAAATTACGTTTTTGAAAAAAGACTTGATAGAGATGTTTAAAATCATGAAAGGGTTTGATAAAGTGCACATAAATGGGTTGTTTCCAATTGTTGAAACGTCTGTAGCAAAGGTGCATAAATATAATATAGGCAGGATCAGGTCTAAAAGAGAATTTAGGAGTAGCTTCTTTACACAGAGGGTAATTAGATTGTGGATCTCACCAACAAAAAAACTTAAAACATCAATGCATTTAAAAGAAACTTCAATGCAGAGTTCTGTAGCTTAATGGTTATAGCGAGAGGATCTGGGTTCAATTCCTAGGCAGGGCGAAACATCGGGGACGTTTCCTTACTTCACACATCTCTGTTTACCTAGTAATACATAGGAACCTTGTTGTCAGTTGATTGGTGGATTGCTTTTCCAGGAATAATAATCCCTTAAATTTATTTGTTATAATAATAGTTTGGTCATTCAATCCACAACTGTTTGTGGGACATTCCTGTACCACATTTCCCTGACAAAATAAAGAGCCAATTCACTTGGCAGTATACTTCCGTGAAATGCTTTGAAATCTCTCGAAGACGTGATAAGGTACTATATCAAATGTAAGGATAGGGAGAGGGTATCTGCATAGGTAAAGATTCATGTTGAGTATGAATACTGGGATAGATCAGTAGGTCTGAATGTTTCAGTGTTGTTTAGTCTATGTACAGTAGAAGCCCATTTATCCGGCACCCGCGGGACCTGACCAATGTCGGTTAAAGCACCTGCCAGATATTCGGGCGGCCTGAGGCCGAAAACCTACTACAAAAAAATTAAAGTTCTTTTAACACACACCCTACACACCAGACTGAGTAATAACAGATAGTGGCAGAGTATTGTGTTGGTGCTTGTTGTTGGGGCTGCTCTCTTGCGCTTCTCACTTTTACTGGTTGGGGTTTGCGGTCCAGCGATTCTTTTTTGAGTGGAGGGCACCAGGCGGGTGAGGGAGGCAGCAGTGCAATAAAGTTGCGTGACTTTACTAGCTGCAAGCCGAAGTCCTTGACTCGACTAGCGGCAAATCGAAATACTGCACCTGCGCAACAATGTGGGTTATCGGCTAGTGTTATAGGCTTGCCGCTAGTATGACTTTGAAGTCATATGCGTTCTGTTTTTTTCACCCGCTTGGCGTGCTCCATTTTGGGGAGAGTCGCTGGACTGTAAACCTCAACCACAGCATCATGGCTTCAAATGCAGCATCTACCAGTGGGGGTGGGAGACGCAGGAGAATGGTTTTGACAGTGAGTGCCAATGCAGTATTCTGTTATTATGTTATTATTTATGCATTTAAAAATGCTCTTCTGCTATTGTTCTGGATAAGTTCCAGTTTATTGAATGGGGACTTTTTTTTTGGTGTGCCGGTTATACGGAAGTGCCAGTGCATTGAGACACAGATAAACGGGCATCTACTGTAATTCAATGTAACCAAATATTATGTAAAATTTAACATGTCTTCTTTACCTGTGTATTCAATAAATAAACCCTTGAATCCAACTTGCCAATTTGAATCCATACTCTACAACAGCTCGTGTCTGAAACAATTGACTGTCCAGCGCCTTGGGACGTCCTCCTGATGTGAAAGGCTCTACAAGTGTAATTTTGTTGTTGCATTTGATTTACCACTTTATCATGTCTTCAAAGCATTTCTCAGAATATACTGTAAAGTGAATTGACTGTATAGTTTTTGGGCAAAAATAACAAGATAACATAGAACACCATGGCACTTTCTTCCAACCTGAAAGGCTCTATATTAATGTAATTTTGTTGTTGTTTCTGCACACTTTGATCTCATTTTTGCTGAATACCTTTAAAACCTTTACCATTTAGGGCAGTGGGGAGTATTTGAAAAATATATATATTTTTATTTTTTAAGTCAACCAACAAAATTGTTTTCTTGAAAGAATATGTTTTGGTGCAAGCCAAAATCAAGAAATATTCAATCAGGAAAAAAATGGAAACAAAACATTGATTTAAAACAGCTTCACCTAGACGAATGTAAATGTTCAGCAGACCACTGCTTTATTTTTTTTTATTTGTCTGGCAGCATTTTCAAATACTCTCCACAGCCCTCTTCATCTTGAAAGTGGCTGCCAATTTCAGCTGCATTGAATATCGCTCTTCTCGAGCACGTTTCAGCCGATGTTGCTTTCCATTTGGTATTAGACAAACTGATACTGGAAATGGATAATTCATAAACAGGGACACATTTCTCAGTCTCACCCATCATATTTTTCCAATTATAATTTAATTCATGATCTACTAAGATGATTATTTTGGTAATCAGGAAAGAATATAAAGGATTCAGTGAAAGAAAATAACATGAAAATACAGTAAATACAAAAGTTAGCCAGTTTGAAAATGTGGTTTCAACAGCAGTTATTCTTCAACCAACTAAGTACAGTAAGTAGATCTAGTATCTGTCTCTTTCTCTTGGCCTGTTGTCACAGTCTTTTCCTGCGTCATCTCCTCTCCCACATAAGCATTTCCAGAGCTTATTGTTTTGAATTAATATAAATAATCCTCACATTTGATTATAGTGCTTTTCACATCTTCTAGATGTCTCAAAGCACGTCAAAGAATATGTTGTACTGTAAAGTGAATTGACTATATTCATGTGGGTGAAAACTAATGAATCAATCTGCACTTTAATATTGATTGAGTACCCAATTTTAAAGCCTTTTGGCCTGTATAATTTGACTTCCAAAACACTCTTCCATCGTGTAAGTGACACATCCAAATGTTTTTCAGCAACATACTGTATATTGCATGTTATACATAGGGAAAAGCATCTCCAATGCATTCAGGAGCCTTCTCATAGAATTCAACCTCAGTATTATTATTCCCTTCCTCACTACCTTCGACTTGCCCCCTCTTTTATCAGTTTGAGGTCCCAGCTGAAGACCTTTCTCTTCGACCATGCCTTTGGTCACCTTTCTACCCCTGGCTCGGTCCCGGGATCCACTATTGTGAAGCGCTCTGAGACGCCATCCGGCATGGAGGGCGCTATATAAATTGAAGTTGTTGTTGTATTTTCAAAAATATTTGACTATAATCTCTATTTACAGATAAATTACTTCATTTGGGAAAATTGTATGCATTTTTATACATAACCTATCAAAGGCAATCAGTTCCTCTTGAATACAGTTGAAATCACTCATTGTATGAATGCTGCAAGAATGAAGACTTGAGGTGTATCTATTAACAGGATAGGTAACCTATCCTGAGGATTCTCAACCAAAGCTGCACAGCCATAAACAATACTGTACAAACTTTTATGAAGTTTAAATGGACACAGAGTGAATCTCAGGCATTAAATGTCTCCTACCTTGTGCATTGCAGAATCCAAGAATTCAACAGTTGCTATATATTCAAACGTCCTGGTCAGATCCAAACCAAATTTATCTAAAATTAAATTTACAACAAACCACGGTCACATTTATTTATGTTCTAAATAAATCCTATTTATCTAGCAGTAGGTAGGAACCCACTTGTTAATTGATTGGCAATCATTTTCCAGAAGTAATAATCCCTCCAACCATGTTGCTGGAGAGGATTACAGTGAGTCTGTCTTCACTGTGAACATGCCTGCTGAAAGAAAACCAGGTGACTTAACTTGGATAGTTAGATGATCCAAAGCTTGTACCAGCAGGTCCATAACACTCTAGGGCACAAATTACACTTGTATAGTGCTCTTCAGGTCATAAAGATGTCCTAATATGCTGCACAAACAAGGGACAGGCTCGGTCCCAGGATCCGTTCTTGTGAAGCGCTCTGAGACGCCATCCGGCATTAAGGGAGCTATATAAATCAAAGTTGTTGTTGTTGTTGTTATGGACCTGAGCTGAGAGTTGGGATCAGAATTGGAATATGGCCTCCCGACCTGCAGCCATCGGCTGTTGTTTTGAACCCCGGCTGTTGTTCTGTTCTTCCTGATTCCAATCCTACATTTCCCATCATCTGCATTTCGTGGCCACCAACGGCTTCTCTTTTAGCCCCCATACCATCACTTGTGGTGTCCCTCAGGGCTGTGTCAACCGCAGGCATGGGGTCAATTTCCACATGTAAGCAGATGACACACATCTCTATCTCTCAGTCTCCATCCTTGACTCCAGGATCGTTTACGTCCTGTCTAATTATCTTGACTGACACCAAGTCCTGGACAAGAGCCAACTTCCTCCAGATCAATATTGTCAGAACAGAGGCCTCCCTGCTTGGCTCCTGGCAGCACCTCCTCACCTCAGCCACTGACACCACCTCCTCACCTCAGCCACTGACACCATCATCATTCATGGACACACTCTTCACCTCACCAAGTCAATCCAAAACCTTTTTTGTCTTTTTTGACCGTCAACTATCTTTCAAACCCCACATTCATGGGGTTCCACTTTTCCCTACCTCCTCAACATTGCCTACCTCCACCACTACCTCTCACCACAGGCCATTGAGACCCTGATCCATTCTTTCATTACACCCCACTAGACTTCACCAACTACCTGTTGACTGGACTGTCCAACTCCTCCCTTCACAAGCTGAAGATTATTCAGAACTCTGCAATCATGTTGCCTCCCACACCAGGCTAGGGAAGCTAACATCTCTGTTCTTACCCAGCTTCACTGTGTCCCCATTCCTCAGAGAATTGAATACAAACTCTTTGTTCTTACCCCACCCATTTCTTTTTGGAATCCTGTAGCTCAGTGGTTAGAGCACTTGCCTTATAAGCAAGAGACCTGGGTTCAATTCCAGGTAGGGCCAAACCTTGGGCAAGCCAGGACCAGCGACCACTGGTGACAGCTTGATCACCCGATTGATCCACCCACCAAAAAACCTACTCTTTAGTCTTCCAAATCCAATAGCAAGCAGTTTCTTAAAGAACTCAAATAACAAAATCACCTGGATTCCAAGTCACAATGGCTAGTGGGGCATAGGTCACAACCTAAAAAACAAAACTCCACACAATAGTTTTAACATAGAATGTTTTTTTTCAATAAACAAGCTCTACCTCTAGACACTCGTCTTTTCTTCACTTTCCTGTTGCACTACCAAGCCCCCAGCTTTATATTTGTGTTCAATTAACCCTAAGGGCTGGTGCCCAATTATCACAAACACCAATCAAGCCTTTTTGTCAAGTGCAGCCCTTGTTAGCTCCCTTGAACATAAATTAATTGCCAATAACCATCAAAGGCTTAATCAAGCTTAATCCCGTTCTACAAAAGGTATTCGGGCACAGCCTCCCCACTCAATCAGCAAAAAAAAATGTCCAGGTAGGTGTTGCAGTATTGTTGCAGTTTGAAAGTGTCAATAATATTGCCTGTGACCGAAGTTGACCTGCAACAATTGTTTCCAGGACTATGGCAAGGAAGGGTAGGTTGGAAATGGGACAGTAATGTGAGAGATTAGAGGGATCGAGGGTGTTTTTTTTAAAGGGTGCATCAACAGTGTTTTTTTTGGGGGTGGAACAGAGCCTGAGGAGTGAGACTGGTTGACCACTCAGCCAACAGAGAACAAGAGGATGAAGTGACCAGCAACCGTGTAGGGAGGGGGTCAAGGCATCCAGCTGATAATGGAGAGGGAGGCAGGTGAAGTCAGGGGAATGGAGCGCAATGAGTGGGGAGTGACAGGAGCTGTGGTGGAGGGAAAAGATAGTATGGATGGTCTGGAAGGGGACATGGGGGTATGGTGTGAGTCTAGGACTTCTCCACACGATGTTTGATGTGATGATTGAGGGGATGTATGGAGGAGATGAGACAGTGGAAAACAGTATGTTTGGCTTGTTATTTGCCTCCAGGATGACTTTAGAGTAAAAAGGGATGGTATAAGTAACATCAAGTAACATTGGCTTTTAAATTTAGGTTTCAGTTATATTTGAGCACATATCGCTGGACGTGAAAGGCGCTCTATAAATGTAAATTGTTGTTGTTGTTGTCTGACAATTTTGTGTGCATTTTTAAAATATATTAGTGGAGCAGTGGATATTTGGAGATACTTTATAGTTTACAAATTGAGTAGGATTGAATTGTTTGTAAACTTTCTGATGCTTTGAGGAAATTTGGCAGCAAATTATTTCCACATTGAAGGATGATTAAGGTAAGAAGGATATCACCAGTTGATTATTTTCTGAATGCTTAGTTGAGTGATGGCTGGAAAAAGAGATGACCCTATTTTCTGTTTAATACATTAAATTGTCTTTGATACACACAGACTGACAGTGGCATTGGAGCTATTATCCTGAACATTTCATTCTGCTATCATATTGGAGCAATGTGATAATCAGTAAGTGAATTGGATTCCAGGCTTCTGCAAGGAGTTTTTGTAACTATGATGAAGTACAGCTCTACAGATGGGCTTTGAAAGCTACAAATTTATTGCAGTGTCACTTCTATTTATTTGTGCTTTCAAAATAAAATTCTGTTCTCTGAAGCCTGAAATTTTTCATGGTCTTACCCTGTTGAGGGAATGATAGGGTGGGTATTCTGGAGGGATGAGATGGGATGGTCTGAAGGGCCTTCTTCATCTCGACCAAATCTTGCAATCTTGTTGCGACAACCAGAACTCTGTGAGCTCCTTCAGTTGCAGCCTATTACTGTGTCTACGGAACAGATGTCTCTGTAGAGCAGCTGGATCCAGTTCCCTCAAAAGAGCCCATTTTGAAGAGCACCTCAATAGTCATGCTATACTCTTGTTGAAAGCTTTCTCCTGATCAAGAGTGATGAGGGAGGCATCCATCTCCCTCTCCTGCATGCTATTAGCGATCCTTCTTCCCAGAACCATGCAGGTTTGTTCAGAGTGGATCACCTCTCTGAGTATGGTCTAGATCTGTTCAGATTGCCTTGGATTTTATAATCTACACTAAACGGCATAATTGGCTGCCAGTTCTAAATCTCCTTCCCCCCACCCCTCCCCACTCCCTTTGCTTGACACTCACTACACTATCATATTTTTTTTGTTATATACACTTTTAATATGTAGTCCATTTCTTTCACAGGCTTTGTAGATTATACTTTACCAAGAATACCACCCAAACACATTTCATCTTCTGACAAGAGGGTCGACATATTAATTGATTATACCTTTTCTTTTTGCTGGATTTCATGAATACACACTCAGCATCAGTCACTGAAAGTGCTATTTTCTCTGCAATGATTCATACCCCTCCGTCTATCCCACAAATGGGGGGGAAGGGGAGAGAGGGGAGGGGAGTTGGGGGGGGGGGGGGAGCAGGGTGGGGGGGGGGCAGAGTGAGGGTAGTGGGGGAGCAGGGTGGGGGGGCAGGGTGCGGGAGCAGGGTGGGGGGGGGCAGAGTGAGGGTAGTGGGGGAGCAGGGTGGGGGGGGACAGAGTGAGGGTAGTGGGGGAGCAGGGTGGGGGGGGGGTGGCAGAGTGAGGGTAGTGGGGGAGCAGGGTGGGGGAGCAGGGTGGGGGGGGGGCAGAGTGAGGGTAGTGGGGGAACAGGGGGGGGGGCAGAGTGAGGGTAGTGGGGGAACAGGGTGGGGGGCAGAGTGAGGGTAGTGGGGGAGCAGGGTGGGGGGGGCAGAGTGAGGGTAGTGGGGGGAGCAGGGTGGGGGGGGGGCAGAGAGTGAGGGTAGTGGGGGAGCAGGGTGGGGGGGGGGCAGAGTGAGGGTAGTGGGGTAGCAGGGTGGGGGGGGGCAGAGTGAGGGTAGTGGGGGAGCAGGGTGGGGGGGGGGCAGAGTGAGGGTAGTGGGGGAGCAGGGTGGGGGAGCAGGGTGGGGGGGGGCAGAGTGAGGGTAGTGGGGGAGCAGGGTGGGGGGGGGCAGAGTGAGGGTAGTGGGGGAGCAGGGTGGGGGGGGCAGAGTGAGGGTAGTGGGGGAGCAGGGTGGGGGGGGCAGAGTGAGGGTAGTGGGGGAGCAGGGTGAGGATGGGGGGGGAGCAGGGTGGGGGGGGGGCAGAGTGAGGATGGGGGGGGCAGAGTGAGGATGGGGGGGGGCAGAGTGAGGATGGGGGGGGGAGCATGGTGGGGGGGGGGAGCATGGTGGGGGGGGGGCAGAGTGAGGATGGGGCAGAGTGAGGATGGGGGGGGAGCAGGGTGGGGGAGCAGGGGGGGGGGGGGGGGAGCAGGGGGGGGGGAGCAGGGTGGGGGGGGGGGCAGAGTGGTGGGGGGGGCAGAGTGAGGATGGGGGGGGAGCAGGGTGGGGGGGGGAGCAGGGTGGGGGGGGGAGCAGGGTGGGGGGGGGAGCAGGGTGGGGGGGGGGCAGAGTGAGGATGGGGGGGAGCAGGGTGGGGGGGGAGCAGGGGGGGGAGCAGGGTGGGGGGGAGCAGGGTGGGGGGGGGAGCAGGGTGGGGAAGGGGGTGCAGGGTGGGGGGGGGCAGAGTGAGGATGGGGGGGGAGCAGGGTGGGGGGGCAGAGTGAGGGTAGTGGGGGAGCAGGGTGGGGGGGGCAGAGTGAGGGTAGTGGGGGAACAGGGTGGGGCAACAGGGTGGGGCAGGGGACAGAGTGAGGGTAGTGGGGGAACAGGGTGGGGGAGCAGGGTGAGGGTAGTGGGGGAGCAGGGTGGGGGGGGGCAGAGTGAGGGTAGTGGGGGAGCAGGGTGGGGGGGGCAGAGTGAGGGTAGTGGGGGAGCAGGGTGAGGATGGGGGGAGAGCAGGGTGGGGGGGGGGGGCAGGGTGAGGATGGGGGGGGAGCAGGGTGGGGGGGGGGCAGGGTGAGGATGGGGGGGGAGCAGGGTGGGGGGGGGGGCAGGGTGAGGATGGGGGGGGGAGCAGGGTGGGGGGCGGGAGCAGGAGGGGGAGCAGGGTGGGGGGGGAGCAGGGGGGGGAGCAGGGTGGGGGGGCAGAGTGGGGGGGGGGGGCAGAGTGAGGATGGGGAGGGGGAGCAGGGTGGGAGGGGGAGCAGGGTGGGGGGGGGAGCAGAGTGAGGATGGGGGGGGGAGCAGGGTGGTGGAGCAGGGTGGGGGGGGGAGGTGGGGGGGGGGGCAGAGTGAGGATGGGGGGGAGCAGGGTGGGGGTGGAGCAGGGTGGGGGAGGGGGAGCAGGGTGGGGGGGGGGCAGAGTGAGGATGGGGGGGGAGCAGGGTGGGGGGGGGCAGAGTGAGGGGGGGCAGAGTGAGGATGGGGGGGGGGCAGAGTGAGGATGGGGGGGGAGCAGGGTGGGGGGGGAGCAGAGTGAGGTGGGGTGGGGCAGAGTGAGGATGGGGGGGGGAGCAGGGGGGGGAGCAGGGTGGGGGGGGGGGAGCAGGGTGAGGGTGGGGGGGATGTAGGGGGGGCAGAGTGAGGATGGGGGGGAGCAGGGTGGGGGGGAGCAGGGTGGGGGGGGGGCAGAGTGAGGTGGGGGAGGTGGTGGGTGGGCAGAGTGAGGATGGGTGGGGGAGCAGGGTGGGGGGGGGGCAGAGTGAGGTGGGGGAGGTGGGGGGGGGGCAGAGTGAGGATGGGGGGGAGCAGGGTGGGGGAGGGGGAGCAGGGTGGGGGAGGGGCAGAGTGAGGATGGGGGGAGAGCAGGGTGGGGGGGGGGAGCAGGGTGGGGGGGGGGCAGGGGGGGGGGCAGAGTGAGGATGGGGGGGGAGCAGGGTGGGGGGGGGAGCAGGGTGGGGGGGGGGAGCAGGGTGGGGGAAGGGGGAGGTGGGGGCAGAGTGAGGATGCGGGGGGAGCTGGGTGGGGGAGCAGGGTGGGGGGGGACAGAGTGAGGATGGGGGGGAGCAGGGTGGGGGGGGGGCAGAGTGAGGATGGGGGCAGAGTGAGGATGGGGGGGGGAGCAGGGTGGGGGGGGGGCAGAGTGAGGATGGGGGGGGCAGAGTGAGGATGGGGGGGGGAGCAGGGTGGGGGGGGGCAGAGTGAGGATGGGGGGGGCAGAGTGAGGATGGGGGGGGTAGCAGGGTGGGGGGGGGGAGCAGAGTGAGGTGGGGGAGGTGGTGGGGGAGGTGGTGGGAGGGGCAGAGTGAGGATGGGGGGGGAGCATGGTGGGGGAGCAGGGTGGGGGGGGGGGCAGAGTGAGGTGGGGGAGGTGGGGGCAGAGTGAGGATGGGGGGGGGAGGTGGGGGGAGGGGCAGAGTGAGGATGGGGGGGAGCAGGGTGGGGGTGGAGCAGGGTGGGGAGGGGGAGCAGGGTGGGGGGGGGAAGAGTGAGGATGGGGGGGGGAAGCAGGGTGGGGGGGCAGAGTGAGGATGGGGGGGAGAGCAGGGTGGGGGGGGAGCAGGGTGGGGGGGGGAGCAGGGTGGGGGGGGGAGCAGGGTGGGCGGGGGGAGCAGGGTGGGGGGGGGAGCAGGGTGGGGGAGGGGGGAGGTGGGGGCAGAGTGAGGATGGGGGGGGAGCTGGGTGGGGGAGCAGGGTGAGGATGGGGGAGCAGGGTAAGGATGGGGGAGCAGGGTGGGGGGGGGGAGCAGGGTGGGGGAGGGGGGAGGTGGGGCAGAGTGAGGATGGGGGGGGAGCTGGGTGGGGGAGCAGGGTGGGGGGGGTGGACAGAGTGAGGATGGGGGGGGAGCAGGGTGGGGGGGGGGTGGGCAGAGTGAGGATGGGGGGGGAGCAGGGTGGGGGGGGGGGGGCAGAGTGAGGATGGGGGGGGTGGGCAGAGTGAGGATGGGGGGGGAGCAGGGTGGGGGGGGGAAGAGTGAGGATGGGGGGGGAGCAGGGTGGGGGGGGGAAGAGTGAGGATGGTATGGGGAGCAGGGTGGGGGGGGGGGGGCAGAGTGAGGATGGGGGGGAGAGCAGGGTGGGCAGAGTGAGGATGGGGGGGGGGGGGGGGAGCAGGGTGGGGGGGGGGAGGTGGGGGCAGAGTGAGGATGGGGGGGGAGCTGGGTGGGGGAGCAGGGTGGGGGGGGGGGGCAGAGTGAGGATGGGGGGGAGCAGGGTGGGGGGGGGGGTTGGGCAGAGTGAGGATGGGGGGGAGCAGGGTGGGAGCAGGGTGGGGGGGGGGGGAGCAGGGTGGGGGGGGGTGGGCAGAGTGAGGATGGGGGGGGAGCAGGGTGGGGGGGGGGGGGAGCAGGGTGGGGGGGGGGGGGCAGAGTGAGGATGGGGGGGGAGCAGGGTGGGGGGGGGGGAGCAGGGTGGGGGGGGGGGGAGCAGGGTGGGGGGGGGGAGCAGGGTGGGGGGGGGGAGCAGGGTGGGGGGGGGGGCAGAGTGAGGATGGGGGGGGAGCAGGGTGGGGGGGGGAGCAGGGTGGGGGGGGGTTGGGCAGAGTGAGGATGGGGGGGGAGCAGGGTGGGAGCAGGGTGGGGGGGGGTTGGGCAGAGTGAGGATGGGGGGGGAGCAGGGTGGGAGCAGGGTGGGGGGGGGGTTGGGCAGAGTGAGGATGGGGGGGGAGCAGGGTGGGAGCAGGGTGGGGGGGGGTTGGGCAGAGTGAGGATGGGGGGGAGCAGGGTGGGAGCAGGGTGGGGGGGGGGGAGCAGGGTGGGGGGGGGGTGGGCAGAGTGAGGATGGGGGGGGAGCAGGGTGGGAGCAGGGTGGGGGGGGGGGAGCAGGGTGGGGGAGCAGGGTGGGGGGGGGTGGGCAGAGTGAGGATGGGGGGGGAGCAGGGTGGGGGGGGGGAGCAGGGTGGGGGGGGGGGGGCAGAGTGAGGATGGGGGGGGAGCAGGGTGGGGGGGGGGAGCAGGGTGGGGGGGGGGGGGCAGAGTGAGGATGGGGGGGGAGCAGGGTGGGGGGGGGGGGAGGTGGGGGGGGGGTGGGCAGAGTGAGGATGGGGGGGGAGCAGGGTGGGAGCAGGGTGGTGGGGGGGGGGGGGTGGGCAGAGTGAGGAAGAATCCGGCTAAACCATCGTGCGCGGGAAGGACTGTTCATCCCGACGGTGTAGACAATGACGATCCCTGTTTCCCTGACAGACAGACTGATGGTGGTTCAGTGCAGTAATGGGGTGGTGGGGGGGGGGGACCACCCGGGGGGGGGGGGACCACCCTTTGGGTGGGTCCGGTGAGCGCTTCCGCTGGCGGCTGGTATAAGAGTCCGTGTGGCCGGGCCCTCGTCCTCTCCTCCCTACCACCTCTCCTTCCTTCTCACTCCCCGCGGGGTTTCCGGGCTCCTGTTCAACGGTTTGTAAAGATGGCCGAAATGGTAAATGGCACTGACAGGAGGCAGGCGGAGGGGGGGAGGCGGCGGCATTTTCGACGTTACTTTCTCACTTTTGTTTTAAATTTAAAAAAAATCTGTTTCGCATCTGTTTTTTTAAAAAAAATGGGAATCGCCCGCACAGAGAGACTCTCACAGTCGAAGCCGTCAAACTGTGTTTTTTGGCGGGGTGTGAAGAGGGTTTGGGCAGCGAAAAAGAGACGATTTTTAAAATTATGTAATATATATGTGTATTTTAAAATGATGTATATAATTTTAACAAAAAAATCTTGTTGAACGTTTAACTCTCACAGTCCCACCCTGACACCTTGTACACCCTCCCTCCCTCCTCCACCCACAGCAACAAAATGGCCATTGATCCTCTCCGTTCCTCGGTTGACAGTGGGCCGGGTTGTCGGGGAGAGGGAATTAAACCGTCAATTAATGATGACTAAGCCAAGCCCTTCCCTCCCTGGTGATCGTCCTCTCAGCTCTTGGCACCGGCAGTTGTGGGGACGCCGCTCTGCCCGGAGGTGCCGTTAATGGCTGGCTCACCCAGCCGCACTGCCCGGCCTCCCACATAATAAAACACACACGAAGTGACCGTCCCAATTTTATTGAGACATTACAGGCCATAAAAAAGAATGGGCAAACTTATGTTTCAGATCCTGTTGATGTTTAGATGTTGGCATGACTGTTTCATATCCTCGTGTCAAAATAGGTTTTGTGTTAATTGTGCAAAACATTAAGGGAAAGCAGATGATGTGGATCTGGAGTCCGTGCAGGTAGTAGTTGTACTAGTTTTAATGGAATGAATTAACCTGTTTTTTTCAGTTGTGTTTTGCTAACTAAGAAACTTCTGCTAGTAGAAAACATTTACAATTGTTATTGATGGGTGTAATATTTGAAAGTAACCCCTATTTGACCCATGTAAGGTATTGTTTTTGTTTTGCCACTCAAGCAGAACAGTTTGTTTGAAGTTAGTTACCTAAAATAGGTCAATCTCCATTGAAAATACTTGTCAAACTGATCGTTAAACGCCAAGATTCAGTTCTGAGCACAATAGAGACCAGCCAATAAACAACAACAGCAACAAAATTACACTCGTATAGCGTCTTCCATGTTGAGAGGACGTCCCACCGTGCTGATAAAACCTTTTGGATTCGGGCAATATGAACCTTGACTCCCTGACCCATACTACCTGCTGAGCTAAGCTGATACTCTAACATGGTGGTGAGAACTTTAATATTCAAATAATGTCATTTATCTGTTTATTTGTCATCTTATCCTTTAGCCAGTCAGCCTTGTACTGACTGGTTAATGTCTTAATTTTTTTTTGTTGGTCTTAATTGTTTTTACGATTATATTTCCTACACTGTTTTTGACTCACCAGAGCAAGCTCAGGATTCGAGAATTGTTGTTGTAGCAGGACTCGTATCTTGATGGATCTCATTTATAAGTCCATTTAATTTGTGGGCCACTGTAGTTCTTTAGTTGAGAGAAATCCAAATGCACAAGAGCAGTATCAACAACAACAACTTTGATTTATATAGCGCACTCCATGCCGGACGGCGTCTCAGTGTGCTTCACAGTAGCAGATCCCGGGACCGAGCCAGGGGCAGGGTTAGAAAGGTGACCAAAGGCGCAGTCGAAGAGAAAGGTCTTCAGCTGGTACCTGAAGCTGAGAAAAGAGAGGGCGAGGCAAAGGGAGTGAGGAAGGGAATTCCAGAGCCTTGGGGCGTAGTGGCTGAAGGCACGGCTGCCGAGGGTGGAGTGGAGGATTCAGGGGACATGGAGGAGGCCAGACCCAGAGGAGCGCAGGCAACGGGAGCTGGTTTGAGGAGAGAGGAGATCAGAGAGGTAGGGGTGTGCAGAGGAGGGATTTGAAAACAAGGGTGAGGATCTTGAAGTCGATCCTCTCTGGGATAGGGAGCCAGTGAAGTCTGGCAAGGACTGGGGTAATGGGGGAGCGAAGTTTGGTGTGGGTGAGTATGCGGGCAGCTGAGTTTTGGATGAGTTGGATTTTATGGATTGTGGTGGAGGGGAGACTGGCGAGGAGGGCATTTGAATATCAACCTTTTTAGGTTTAGTGTTCCAACCATTTCTGGACCTCTAAAGTCCAATATTATTTGGACTGTACTATGTTTGTATAAGCTCAAGGGTGACGGCTTTCAACATTAATTTAACCAGTAGTCCTTTCATTTCTAACCCATTAAAATATATTGATCTTAAATATCCAATTTTTTTCATGGACTTTGTTTTTTGAGAATTTGTGTGACCTCTCTTGCAGCGTGTCTTTTCAGGACTTTTAGTAATAATCCTCGTAGTTGATTTAGTGAGTTATCACATCTTTGAATGTCTCACAGCACTTAACAGAATATACGTACAAAAATAATAAAATTGGTCATTCCAGTCCACGGGTGTTTGTGAGATACTGCTGTGTGCAATTGACTGCCGCCTTTAGCCCACAAATATACAGTAAATTCACTAACAACATAATTTAAGCGCTTTGAGACTTTGATAAAATGTGGAAAGTGCATATAAATGTAAGGATTATTTATTATATTCTGTGAAGCGCTTTGAGAAGTCTAGAATACGTGAAAAGGGCTATATCAAATGCAAGGATTATTATACTGTAAAGTGAATATATTTTGGGGGACAAAACTCAGCAACCATTTGTGCACAGCAGTGTCTCACAAACAATCGTAGATTGAAGTGACCTTTTTTTTAAGGAATTACTGTGCAAAAGCGATCTGCCATTCAACCAACAACCGAGTTCCTTCTGGGTTCCGTTACCAGCACTGCTTTCTATCACCTCCGACGGATCGCCCGTCTCTGGCAATACCTCACCGCAAAAGCTGCTGGAAACTTGGTCCACGCCTTTGTCACCTCTCAGCTGGACTATTGCAACGCCCTCCTCTCCGGTCTCCCCTCCACCACAATCCACAAAATCCAGCAAATCCCAAACTCTGCCGCCCGCATACTCACCCGCTTCAAGCTTCGCTCCCCCATTACCCCAGTCCTCACCAGACTTCACTGGCTCCCTATCCCAGAGAGGATCGACTTCAAGATCCTCACCCTTGTTTTCAAATCCCTCCACTCCTCTGCACCCCCCTAGCTCTCTGATCTCCTCTCCCCACAACCCAGCACCCGCTGACTTCGCTCCTCTGGGTCTGGCCTACTCCATGTCCCCCGAATCCTCCGCTCCACCCTCAGCGGCCGTGCCTTCAGCCACTACGCCCCGAGGCTCTGGAACTCCCTTCCTCACTCCCTTCGCCTCAGCTGCAGGTCACAGCTGAAGACCTTTCTTTTCGACCGTGCTTTTGGTCACCTTTCTGCCCCTGGCTTGGTCCTGAGATCTGCTATTGTAAAGTGCTCTGAGACGCCGTCCGGCATGGAGGGCGCTATATAAATCGAAGTTGTTGTTAATGCTAGGTAAACAGGCATGTGGAGTAAATAAACTTGTCCAACATTTTGCCTTGACAGGAATCAAACCCAGGTCTCTCACTTGCAAGGCGAGTGCTCTATTCTCTGGCTACAGGTTTGGTTGCACATCCATTAAAACTATTTTTGGTAGATCTTAACAATTTGAATCTGGTACAAAATTATCTTGGTCTAAAACCACAACATGTATTTTAGACTGTTGATCGCAAGTGCTGATTATAAAATTCATTTAAACAGCTGATATGCAGAAAATCGCTTTGAATTAGGAAATGGACACTGATTTTGATACATCTTAATGAAGATGCCTTGCCCTTTTCGACTTCCTGTTCTCAGAACTTTCTTTTCCACATGCTAGTGATTCTGAATAAAATTGCTAATAGAAGTACATTTCATTGGTATGCATCCGAGTAACCAGTTTTGGAATACGCCAAGAAATTACACTTGGCTCCCTTACTGTGATGAAAAGGGGAGATTTCCAGAAATTGTGTAAGGTCGATTTGTGCCAACAGGGGGTTCCAGAGCATGAATTGAGTCTACCCTGATAATCTGGAAATCATCTTAGTTCACCACAGGTTTTTTTGCTTTTGACAATTTTGCTTTTTGCTACCAACTATTTCCCTATATTTAAATCCCCAAGGTGAAAACTAAATTGATCGTAGCTTGAGTTAGTGGAGATTTCTTCCTCATATTATTAAGTTTTTTTATCTTTCAGTCCGGGAGAATTAATGAAGTACAAGATTGTGATGCTGGTCAAGAACTGGAGAACCAGTCTTCTGCAGCACCCACAATGAACCGAAGATATGTTTTACCAAGTGGAAGAATCATGCCAAATACTATATTCGTTGGTGGAATTGATTTTGAGGTAGGCTTTGATATAAAAAAAATTTAAATTATAACTGGTGGTAGTTTTTTCTAATTAAGTAAATTAAATGGAAATGTATTCTGTAAAACAGATTTGTTTTTGGAGGTACATTGTGATAATTAAATGATTTGTGGAAAGTAAAATACAGTAAAACCTCAATAATCCGGCACGGTTGGGCCCACTCACCTCCCGGATTTTGGAGTTTGTCGGTATTTAGATCCTACCCTAGAAATGGCTAGGAAAGCCCCGCCCCATACACCACGTATGCTGTAAACACAGCCCAGAAGCCAAACAATGGCCGAGCGGCAGCCACAGTGCTGGTTGACAGAGCGGCCACACTGGGAACTGCAAGCAGTTGTTCCAAATTTCGGTTGATTTGCTGGACATTGGAAAAAATCTAATACTGTATGTATTTTGAAATCTTGTCGGTTTTAGGGAGTTGCCAGCTTTCAGAATGTTGGACTATCAAGATTTTACTGTAAATCACTTGCCTTTAAAACTAATGGGATAGAGAAGCACAGCCCTCAGTGATTGCATGAAAATATAACACCACAATAATAGTGTCACAAAGTAAGAGTATGGGCCTATCCGTGGGGGGATGAGTAGGTTCCAAATTAAATGGGTTTACAGCATATTTTAAATTGTGAAATTCACTTCTTCAGTTTGAGTTCTTTTTGTGCTTCAGTGTGCTGCAGGTTTAGGTGCAGTGTAGGCACTCAATGCCTATACATTGACGAATATACAGTAAAACCTTCGTTATCCGGGACCCTCGAGATCTAACCAGTGCCGATTAATCAAATAAGCTGGATATTTGAGTGGCAAGTTGCCAAAAATCCAACAACAAAAAATTAACTTATTTTAAAACATACCATATTAATAATAGATTAAATAATAATAGAATATTATATGGATACTTAATAAAGCATTTCAGCACACTCGGTAAAATGATAATTAAAAAACATTCCAGCGTTCGGTAAGTTTAATAAATGCGCATGTGCAAAGTGAGCATACTGCCAGTGTCCCGGATGGCTACGGTATGAGATTGGGTTGCTGGAATGGTGAATTGTATTGGGAGATGCTGCTTGGTTGAGTATGCTCTTTGGTTGGTTACCGGATAAACAAGGTTTTATTGTACATTGATCCATTGAAATTTAGCCTGATTGCATGAAGCAGCCAAAATAAGCCCGGACAGAGTAATAAAATAACAGTAATAATCTTTCTTGTATTTGATACTATGACTTATCACGCCATTGAGACATCTAAAAGCGATTTACCAGAAAGATGTATTGTAGAGTTGATTGACTTTGTGGAAAAATAAGGAAGCCAGTTTGCTCACAGCAAACTCCCACAAATGGGCTCAGACAATGATATTCTCCTTTTTAAAATAATTGTTCTGTGCTTTATTCAAATTCTCTCAAGTTAATATTCTGTCACCAAGAGGGTTGTTTAGATAAGCAACTCTTGGATCTCTACCAATGGGATTTACAAGGAGGTGGATGAAAACCTATGTCCTTACACTAGAATGCAGAACATAATTGAGAATGTTGCCATCTCCAGAATTGAGTATTATGTAGATTTAGTGGGAGTTGCTGCAGTTATGGACACTAATTATTTACAATAGTTAGCGTTTGGTTCTTTATAACAAAATACGTACCTTGCAATAAAATATTCAATCAATGAGTGCTTGTAGCATTTTCTCACTTTTTAAATTCTCTTCCTATATCATACATTTAGAAGTTTGAAAACGTCATTAAGAAACCTACTTTTCCCTGCCCTTTTCTGATTTTCATAAGCTTAGTCAGCCTTTAGCTGCTCAGTTTAACGGTTTCATCTAATCAATGGACCCAATTATATTTATTGAAAAGCTGTTGGGGAGAAACTCTTCTTGAATCTATTACTACATTTATGAGACATTTTAGATGTCCAAAATTAGCAAATTGCTGAATTCATTCTCAACTATGAAGTTCTTTAGAAGCTTACAGAAAACTAACTTTGAAATTAAGACTAAGTATTTGCAGGTACTTTAAAATGTACAGTTAGGAAATCTAGATCATTTTGTTTTTTTTCATTATAGGGATGGTGAACTATTCAATTTTTCTGATTTTTAAATACTATAATTGGATAGAAGAGGGGGATACATTTTCCATAAAGAAAAGGATGTAGAATGGAAATATTATTAGCTCACAAAACAGTTAATCCACTTTACAGTTTGTAGTATATTTTAAAGAGTTCCATTTGATGCAGTGTCTTATCACATCATTGAGATGTTTCAAAGTACTTCACAGGATATACTACTGTAAAGTGTAGTAACTGTATCTTGTGGGTGAAATGCAGTATCCAATTTGAAAATAGTACTGCTCCACAACCAGACTTGGAATGAGTAAACAATTTTATTTGTGGGATAGTGGCCACAACACCGGGAGAAACTCCCTTCTGTTTTCAAATACTTTCATAAGGTTAATGTCCACCTGGACAGGCAGATGAGACTTTGATTGAACTTCACATCTGAAGGACACCACCTCCGATGATGCAGCACACCCCTAATACCCTTGCACAAGAATGTGCATAGTGTATATGGGTTCTAAGTACCGATTGTGGTCTTGAACCCACAACCTGATTCAGAGGCGTGATGGAACCAGCTGAGCAAGGCTGACACTATACCCTGTAAAATTCTTTGAGACCTCCTGACATGAAAGGTGCTATACCAAATGGAAATATTATTATTTCTACTCTGGTGATTTGAGCTTGAAAGTATTTTCTGCTGGGGAGAAAATTGCAGTGATTGCAGTTAAGAAATACAATCTCCATGGACGCATGAGCTTCAAAACCCATCATCAGAGGTAATCATTTAATTTGGATTTGGAGACACTGTCTTCACAGTATTGTCTTGAAGTCTTTATTGAGCTTTCTTTCATGAGAATAAAAAGCTAAAAGTTGTATAATATTGCATCATGGATCAAATTGAGTTGCATTTATAGTTTTAAATGCCAATGTGCTTCTGATCTTTCCTATTATAGATGAGTGAAGATGAAATGCGGGGTTTCTTTGCAAGATATGGTGCTGTGAAGCAAGTTAAAATAATCAGTGATGGAGGTGGTGTTTCCAGAGGGTAAGAAAATGTATCAGGCATATCAATTTTATGTTTAATTGTTTGGAAATACAGTATATTCAGAAATTGTTTGCGAAATGCTATATTTGGAAATAGTTTATGACGAGCAGAGAACCCGGTAGAGTGAGGTGGGACATTAAAAAAAAATTTAAACAAATATGTTTATTAAAAACATATTTCTATTTGTTTTTAAAAAAAACATACCCGTGACAACACACGCCAAAAAGTAAACCTTTCCCACCGTGACAAGTGTGCAACGGCCTTGTCTTTCTACCCTCGCAACAAACCCTCCAAAAAAAAATCCACCTTTGTGGAAGCAAACCTGCTCGCGTTACATCATAAACGCATATTACACCATTCCTAACCACAGTGTCTGTTGGACCTTGGTGCCAGACATTACAATCACCCACATTCCCCTTATAGGACCAGGGCTTCCTCTCTTTTCTACGCTGCTGCCTTTATTTACAGGGAGCAGTTACAAACGGGCTAATTCTAGCTCTGCCATCTTTCACTTACCGGATGGCAGGCCAAACACAAACTCCACTCCAATCTTCCCCCCTTTATGGGGAGAGACTTTTCCCCCCACCTAAACAAAAATCACAATGCATTTCGGGACACTCTCCAAGTACAAATTGAGCGTCCCTTTACAAACACTAAGCACAGGTACCCTGCACCGTTGCGCGGTGGCACTCCCCTACACGCACATCTCTCTTGGCCGAGCCCAACTCCATTGCATCCCTGGTGATGTACTCCCTGACTCTTGCCAACAGCAGTCTATGGCAGGCCTTCACCGACCTATCTCTACGCCTGGAGACCTCTCAGTTCCGGAAGACCCAAAGGCCTTCCTTTACTGAGTTGATGACTTCAGGGACTGGAGAAAACCAGATTTTTAAGAAAGGTATTTTAGGTAACCAGGTTTTTAAGAAAGGTAACAAAAGTAACCCAGGAATACGGATATTACGGATAAGCTAAAGAAAATAAGAAAAAGAAATAAAATCATAAATGATAGCCAATATAGGTTTATGAAAAAGGAGGTCTTGTCAATCTAATTTACTGGTTTTCACAGTGTAACAAGGGAGCTTGATAAGGGTAAGGCTGTGGTTGTTGGGTATCTGGATTTCAGTAAGGCCTTTCATATAGTTCCTCTTGAGAGGCTGATGCCCTGATCCTTCCCACCCTGCTCTTGTCCTACCTGACTGTACAGCGCCTTGGGACGTCCTCTCGACGTGAAAGGCGCTATATAAATGTAAGTTTTGTTTGTTTGTTTGATGCTGAAAGTAAAGAAAGCGGGAATCAGTGGAGGTATATTGCAATGGATACATTACTGGTTGACTGGAAGTACCCAGTGGGTGGTGGTATAGGGAATGTCATCAGGCTGGGAAAATGTTACCAGTGAAGTTCCACAATGGTCTGGAACTGGGCGAGGGTGGGAGTGATGGGGTCGCAGATGCTGGTGCTGGAGAGGACACAGGCTGCAGAGTTCTAGATGATCTGCAGCTTGTGAATGGAAGAGTTGGGAAAGAGAGACTGAGTTCATTTCCGGACAGGGTGAAACTTTCGGCAAGTTTCTTTACTCCACACTCCATACATCCCTCAAAAGCAATTGGTAATTTCAATCCATGACTGTTTGTGGGCCACTGCTGACCACAATTGGCTACCACATTTCGCCCACAGTACAGTATATCCTGTGAAGTGTTTTGAGATGTCTAGACATGAGAAGTGCTATATCAAATGCAAGGATTATTATTGTACACAAGCAGTTTAGGATATATGCTCATATGACCGCCAGATAGGTAGAAGGCAAACTAGATGGACCGTGTTTTTTTTTTTGTCTAGCATTTCTTAGGATCATCAAAGAGCAAATTGAACTAAAGAAACGGTTAAAGTGACTATAAGGTGCTTTTTTGGATAAAATTCAGTGGTAAATGAAAGCACATGTACAGGCAAGCTGACTGGTGGTATAAGAGAAGAATGCATGAAGTCTTTTAAAATGGGAATGAGTCAACATTTCGAGTCCACAACCCTTCGTCAGAACTCTACCTGACCTGAGTGTTCCCAGTGACTTCTGTTTTTGTAACAAAAGCTCCAATTAGGTTGTGGGTGGGTGGCGGGGCTGAAGGAGATGTATTACAATTCAAAAGGGAACAAGATAAATAGCTAAAAATGAATAATCTGCAGGGATATGGGGAAAGAGCAAGTAAATGTCACTGAAAGGATTGCTCTTAAAAGGACCAACACAGACCATCATGGGCTAAGCCATTTTCTTTTGTGCTGTAAATTGTTATGGTTCTACATAAGGTTTATTCAGTCCTTGGGCAATACAGTCAGATCTTATAAGAAAAAGTAGTTAATAATACTAACTTCTAAAGAGCTGTAGGCTGAAGAACATTTTCTTGAGCATTTCCTGAAGTAATGTGGCTTTTCACATTGTTTTGAGTGTATGACCAATTTTATAATATGCCATAATTCCCTTTTATTGTTGCACTAATTGCAGAGTGTTGGTCCAGCTTCCACCTCACCGCCGCTTTCTTGTTGCCGCTACTTGGCTTTGTCTGATTGCGTGTGTGTTGCGTGCCAGAGGGAGTTGGTGCAGCCACCAGGTACAACTGTCATACGTGTGTGATGAGCTTGTTTAGGTCATAGCTCCTCAACAATAGGAAATACCCCCAAAATTATCTGCCCGTGACACTTCTACGTATAAATCATGTCTCTGCACTAATCAGTTATTGAGCTTTTGGCAGATACCCAAACATCATGTCTATTAGTATAGATTTTAATCAGCTCTCCATCTTACTTTCTCCCTACAACATCAAGGAACTTGCCTTTCAGGATTTCCTTCCCTCAAAAACTAAAGTTATAACGCAATAATAATTCTTATATTTGATATAGTGCCTTATGTTGTATTGCATAAAAAACATATTTTAAATTATCAGGGGCTTATTTAGAGAATCTAAAGTTGCTGTTGCCTGTGAAAGATTATTTTTGGACTTGTCAACTGACAGTCCAATGACTTTTCTTAATAATCATAATCCTTGCATTTGATATAGTGCTTTCTCATGTCTTCTAGAAGTCTCGAAGCGATTCACAGAATATACTGTAAAGTGAATTGACTGCATATTTGTGGGCTAAATCCGGCAGCCAGTTGCGCACAGCAGTGTCCCACAAACAGTCGTGGATTGAAATTACCAATTTTTTGGAGGGATTATTATTAGGTATGTGGAGTAAGGAAACTTGCCCATTGTTTTGCCCTGACCTGCCTGGAGTCAAACACAGAGGGTGGAGGGAGGAAAGCAGGGTTGAGTTGTTCTCACGGATAGTTTGGGAATGCAATATTGTAATAGTAACCCTGTCTTAGTTGTCCAGTTCCTGATACAGCCAAATGGGTTCTATAATGTGGTTCACCTGTAATGTACCCACAATTTATGGGCTTCTTAGAGTCATGCTAAAGGGTTGTGAAGCGTAAGTATTTCTTATTTCTCAGTTTTTAGGTTGGAGTTGGTTCTAATAGCATATGGCGATGCTTCTAGGTGTTAGCCTGACTCAAGTGATAGCACTCTTGCACCTGGGTTAGAAAATTGTGGATTCAAGTCCCTTGCTGGTATTTAAACGTAATCCAAGGATGACACTAATGCAGTGCAATGGGGTGTACTATATTGTAGGAGGTGCCATCCTTCAGATAAGATGATAAACAAAGGTCTGAGCTACCTGTTCAGATCCCATGGCACAATTCAACCTTATCTACTAGTCAACATTCCCCAGAAAAACCTGCACATTCAACTCATAGCAATGTTTGTAGGACATTATGATTTAGAAATTGGCTACCGTGGTTTGCCTGTACAAGGTAAATAATTCAACTTTTCCAAAAACATATGTTTGCCTTGAATCTGTTGAACCTTGTTTTTGTTGGCATATTTGTCTATCTGTCCTGTTTATTTTCAAAAACAGATATGGCTTTTGTGTCATTCCATAACGATGTTGACATTCAGAAGATTATTTCTGAAGTAAGTGATTTTTTTCAATATACATCTTCTTTTGGGTAGTTAATGATTTTGAGAGCGAGCTGTTCTAGTTTGCTTTTCAAGCAAATTACTCCATCCTGATCTTGGTGAAGGATAAAATACTGTCATTTAGAAAAGGCAAGGAGCATCCATTAAAGATGTCTCATGTAATACTCCAATTACCCTATCAATGAGGACATTCTATTTCGGGAAGACTCATGAATTCCCTCCTGAGATTAGTGATTTAAAAAAAAAAATACACTCGTGGGAAAGGGAAGAGAATAAATTGCACCAACATTTTCTTATTTTTCCAACAATATACTTAGCCTTCATATGACATAACATGCCAGCTTTCAAGATAACACAGGCATACGAAAAGGGAGTTGAAGGGATCTGGGGATGAGGCAGGGAGTTGGGGTTGAATTGATTTCCTTCAGTCACACGGCTCTCACCTACTCCACCTACCCGACCTGCCCCTAAAACTCTTTGAACCTGTGCGCAACCTTGGCGTCAGGTTCGACCCCCAACTGTCCTTTCTCCCCCACATCCAGTCCCTCACTAGCATTGCTATTTTCCACCTGTGACATATTGCCCATCTCCGACAATACCTTGCCCCAAAAGCCGCTGAAACTCTGGCTGTCGGCTGGACTACGCAAATATACTCCTTGCTGGTCTCCCCTCCACCACAATCCATAAAATCCAGCTTATTCAGAGCTCTGCCTCCTGCATTCTCACCCACACCAAACTTTGCTCCCCCATTACCCCAGTCCTTGCCAGACTTCACTGGCTTCCTGTCCTGGAGAGGATCGATTTCAAGATCCTCACCCTCGTTTTCAGATCTCTCCACTCCTGCACCCTCCTACTTCTCTGACCTCCTCTCTCCCCAACACAGCACCCGTTGCCTTTGCTCCTCCGTTTCTGGTCTCCTCGTCCCCTGAATCCTCCACTCCACTATCGGCAGCCGTGCCTTCAGCCACTACGCCCCAAAGCTCTGGAACTCCCTTCCTCACTCCCTTCGCCTCGCCCCCTCTCTTCCTAGTTTCAGGTCTCAGCTGAAGACCTTTCTTTTCGACGGCGCCTTCGGTCACCTTTTTCCCCCTTCCCCAGACTTGGGCCCAGGATCCGTTATTGTGAAGCGCTCTGAGATGCCGCCCGGTGTGGAGGGCGCTATATAAATCAAAGTTGTTGTTGCTCTGAGCTGGTTCAGATTTGATTGGTTGCTGTAGATTTAACTCCTGCTTCTAGTCGTTATTCTCTGACAATCCTAACCATTCTGGGGATGCACTAATTGAGGATTTCTCACTTGCAGGCACTGGTTCTCAAACCATTTTGGTGGTCTCTAGTATGCAGCCACCAACACTTATTGTTGGTTGACAGTGCTAGTTTTTTTTCCTTAAAAATACAGTAAAAGCCTGTTTATCTGGCACCCTTGGGACCTGGCCAATGCTGGTTAAAGCGCGTGCCGGATATTTGGCCGAAAATCCAACACACAATTTTTAAAAAAATAGTTTTTAAATATACCATATTAATAATAGGC